>JAMKQA010010643.1:0-33160 GCA_024699735.1 Posidonia australis
TCATGGCTACCAACATTACCAATATTTTCCATTTTAATATAAAAAATGAATATATAATAATACAACCCTTAACCCACAAAAACCAAAACCCAAAAATGGAGGGATTAGAAGTAAAGAATTTGGAGGGATTAGAAGTTGAGAAATTTTGATATTGCTGGCTCAGCTGGTGTCGCGTGGAGACTGAAGAGTAGAAGATGGGGCAGAATCCAAAGCCAAATAGTGAAATCTTCAATTGAAAGTTGGGAGAAAGTTGTAGACTTGTAGTTGAGAAGAGAAGAGAAGATTAAATTGTGAAGAAAAATGAATGGAGTAGGAGGGTATTTATAGGATAAATGGATGGGTATTTAACAAAAAAAAAAATATAGTCGTTAAATAGCCGTTGAAAACGGCTACATTATTTAGCCATTGACAACGGGCAACGGCTTTATAGCCTTTACAGAATGGGGCGCCAGCCTGGTGCGCCAGGTATGTGTGCCCCATATGTTTTTTTAATTTTAACTGGCGGGCGGCCTGGCTCGGCCCAGACTAATTTCACGAGCCAAATTGGGCCTAGTAAACGGGCCTTCGCGGGCCTGGACCTTGGGCATGACAAGGCCCACGACCCACGACGGGCTTGGCTCGGTTCGACCTGTGGATTTTTTTTTGGGCCCGGGCCCGCCCGGGCTGGGCCAGGCGGCCTGGCCCGATTTCCACCTCTAGCCAGAGGTGAGAAACGAGAAGGGTCAGAATCTGCTGAAATTCCATGGAGGGGGGTGAGAAATGTAAAGATTTGGTTATTATATACTCCAGAAAGTAAAGGAAATAGATTTCCTTTGAAATCATTTATGGTCAAGTACACAAACACCTATATTTTGTATAGTCAACAGGAAATGAGATTCTCATCAAATCATTTTTTGTACTTTTTAGGTGCACAAACCTCCATTAAGGAGAGTTTGTGTCTTTAGAATCTAAAGAAAATGAAAGAAAAAGAAATAAATTTTCATTTAACCACTTTAAAATATAGTGTTTGTGTTTATCAAAAGAAAAGGAAACTGTTTCCTTTAATTTCCAAAGTATAAAAGATAAAGAGATTTTTTTTCCTCCCTTGATACACTCAGATCCCAAAGGACTTTTGTCCTCCTCTGGCCCAGCCCGATTTCCACCTCTAGCCAGAGGTGAGAAACGAGAAGGGTCAGAATCTGCTGAAATTCCATGGAGGGGGGTGAGAAATGTAAAGATTTGGTTATTATATACTCCAGAAAGTAAAGGAAATAGATTTCCTTTGAAATCATTTATGGTCAAGTACACAAACACCTATATTTTGTATAGTCAACAGGAAATGAGATTCTCATCAAATCATTTTTTGTACTTTTTAGGTGCACAAACCTCCATTAAGGAGAGTTTGTGTCTTTAGAATCTAAAGAAAATGAAAGAAAAAGAAATAAATTTTCATTTGACCACTTTAAAATATAGTGTTTGTGTTTATCAAAAGAAAAGAAAACTGTTTCCTTTAATTTCCAAAGTATAAAAGATAAAGAGATTTTTTTTCCTCCCTTGATACACTCGGATCCCAAAGGACTTCTGTCCTCCTCTGGCCCAGCCCGATTTCCACCTCTAGCCAGAGGTGAGAAACGAGAAGGGTCAGAATCTGCTGAAATTCCATGGAGGGGGGTGAGAAATGTAAAGATTTGGTTATTATATACTCCAGAAAGTAAAGGAAATAGATTTCCTTTGAAATCATTTATGGTCAAGTACACAAACACCTATATTTTGTATAGTCAACAGGAAATGAGATTCTCATCAAATCATTTTTTGTACTTTTTAAGTGCACAAACCTCCATTAAGGAGAGTTTGTGTCTTTAGAATCTAAAGAAAAATAAAGAAAAAGAAATAAATTTTCATTTAACCACTTTAAAATATAGTATTTGTGTTTATCAAAAGAAAAGGAAACTGTTTCCTTTCATTTCCAAAGTATAAAAGATAAAGAGATTTTTTTTCCTCCCTTGATACACTCGGATCCCAAAGGACTTCTGTCCTCCTCTTTCTCCCTTATTTTTTCTTCTTGCTCTGCGTTCTTCTTTCTTCTTTCACGGCAAGGGCCAGCAAGACAGGGCTTCTCATGGTGAATAATGCCCTTCTTCCTAAAAGCTTTTTACCTCACTTTCCTCCTCTGGCATTGGAGTCTGTTGTACTCTTCCTCCTCCTCGAGGAAGAAAAATCTGGAGCTCTCGCTTGCTCTTCGATTTATTTCATTTATAGAGTTTTTTTCCCAAAGAAAGGTGTCAGTGAGGTGTGCGTTTTATTTATCCTTAGCATGGCTGAATTCGTGTTGTAGGTTTTGAGGTACTTGCGATTGAAACAGATGAAAGGGCCGATTACTTTGGTTATTTACAACAATTTCTTTTCTTCTTCTTCTTTTTCTTCTCTTTGTCCCTGCTTTCTGCGTCGAGCATTCTTTTTCTTCTTCTTCTTCTTCTTCTTATTCTTCTTCTTCTTCTGTCGTTGCTGCATCTCCGTGGAAACGTGGTAGACAGTGGGAATAGGAGATCGTGGATTATAGCATTGCTGGGATCGCACACAGGAGGTCTTCGGTTTTGGTTTCCTCCACGTTATTGGTGTTAGCCATAGGGTTTTGTTGGTTTTACGTTCTGACACTTGATCGTTCTTTTTTTATGAAAACTTTTAGGTGATTTTAGCCTTTGCAGCTGCTCTATTTTCCTTCAGCTAGTGCAGTTATATGACTTATTCCCATGATCTTGTTGTGAATGTTTTTGCGTTGTAAACAGGGAGGTGGTCTATATAACTGGAAAGGGAACTTCTGCTGGTGTTCCGGCACGGATCAGGTGTTGACTTGAAAGCTAGATTCATGACTGTATGCTGCTACATAATTTAACGGAAATGATCTACTGTTACGAGGATGTCTTCTATATCTAATGTATGTGATGCATGACTTGAAGTCCATTTTTTGATGCTGGAGTTCTCAAGTGTTCCGCTGTTTTTTTTAAAATGGGTGATATGACGAAGAATGTATATGCAGCTCTGAGGCAAAGGAAAACAAAGTCATGTTATGTGCACTAAATAACTGGGAACTGACAAATACAACACAAGCCTTGATTAGGAAAAGCATGCATTAAAGCTGTTATACACTAGCGTTTATGTAAAGATCACCTCTCCTGTGAATGCCAAAGTTCCTAGTATCACCACAAGGAAAATTGTATACACATCTGGCATGAAGATATTCTGTAATAAAAGATAAATGGGTCAAATAAAACCTCACAGCTAAGATTTCAAGCATCTCAAAAAGATAATCTTAAAAACAAAGCCAAATTTCTCATAAAAATGATTATTATAAGAATATAGATCGAAGGTTTGAACTTATTTTCACTTTCCTAATGAGGTAATAGAAGTTCCAACAGCCTACTACACAAGAGGAAAAGAGTGCAGCCCAGAAAACAAAGCAAGACATTTCTGCAATTACATGGACTCTGTAAGAAATACTCTACACACATTCAGACGGAAAGTTAATTTGACCATTAGCAGAATTTATGAGCATACCTCGAACGATAAACCACATATTGCTGACAAGGGACCAGCAACTTAGCAAGCATGCCAAAAGCAAGAACTGTCATTCTGCAAAATGTCTTCTACATCATAGATAGTAAAAAAAAATACAAGTGAAGTGGTTTTATTAATTTTATCCAATAAAAAACAATATCTTTTATCTTAACAGTGATGATTTTTTGAAAGAGTGGAATAATATTACCAATCCAAACTAATGAACGTAATGTGCCTGAAACTAAGAATTCAGTAATAAATAATAAAATGATGTATGCAACACACTAGGAAAAGATCAAGTCTCTGGGAGTAGTGTGAAAGGCAATAGAGAGGAAGGCATTGACATAAACTGAGCATGCATAAGTATTAACTTGGTGTCAATAAAGAAACATAGCCCGTATTACCATGTAGTTATGCAAGTTCAGCATTTATTTTCCTGCTTTCTTGTTATCAATGGTTTTCAAAAAGCAATAGATGGAAAAATTAAACTAAAGATGTTTGTAGAAACAATTAAGAAATTCAATAAAAGAACAAATGAGACAATATAAAAAAAATATTTGGAAAATCGTATAAAAACTTGAAAAATATGGTATAAGAATTACTCAATCATAGGAAGTCAAAATGGATAGGGTCCAGGATTTATAAATGGAATTGCTGATGTAGATCCAGAGGTTTAGAATGAGTTCGTCAAGGTTAGTTCTCTAAGGTTTATTAAAATTTTATTAGTAATATTGTTTCTTTTTTAATTTTAATTTTCATATTTTAAAACATACTTCTTCTTTTTTTAGAAACATCTTCAAATGACACAGTATAAAGGAAAGAGTTGCCTCAATTATGCACAACTTCAAATAATATGTGTTAGTAGTATGATAATTGTTGTAAGTTCTATGCAACCTTTTGATTTTGTGAGAACATCATTGAATGAAGGTATTAGCAACAATGAAGACATTCTAGAAGATTTAGACAATGATCAAGAAAAAGAAGTGGAAAGTAATCAACCTTTTAAAAGTTCAACCACATCTACTTCTATTGGACGTAGTAAAAGGCCACGTCCTAATGTAGAGACACAAGAAATTATTACAGCAGCTTTAGTTGATGTTGTCACTACATTTAAGGGATTTATGGAAAAAGAATACGAGGCAAATGTAAAAAAATTGAAATTAATGAAAGAAATGATCAATATAAAACAAACTAAATTTGATGTCAACAATAAAGATGTTAAAGAAGTGTCCGAAGTTCTTTTTTCTTTTCCAGAACTTGATGCTTATGATATATTTAATGTCATAGAGATATTTAAGAATGATAAGAAAAAGAAATAATTTTTATGTTTGCTGAAGAACATGCAACTGCAATGGTTTCAATGGACTTTGAAAAAAGTAATGCATAGATGAAATACTTGATATTTTGTAGAATATATCATGATTTTTTTAGACACTTGCAAAGAAGTATATTGTAGAACTTTTCAAATCTTCTATTTTATATATAATGTTTAAATTTGTGGAATGAATGTTTTAGAGAATTGGTATTTTTGTTGAGTAAATGATTATAATAATTGTATATTATTGTGTTGTATGTTGTTGGTTTCTAATATTATTATTTTAATAGGTTGTATCATTTTATCTTGGATGTATCATTTGAAGATGAGGATTAAATGTTATTGTTTTGTATTAATTTGTTGTAATATTTATTTTTATAGATTGTATTATTTCATAATGGATGCAAAGGATCTTTTCAAATATATATTTGAAGACGATGAAGATAAAATGAAAAGAATTATTTCCACATTTTTAGTTATATCGAATACCATTTTTTCTATTGCAAATGCTCAATTGATCGTACACATACCAGCTGAAAGAATTTATAGTAGTGAGGGTCAAGCTTATGTCAGAATATTGTTATATCCGACAATACCAAGTCAAGTATATAATTGTAGAAAGATTTATAGAATAAGACAACATGTTTTTCAATATTTTTGTAATTTGTTAAGGATGGAGGGATTAATACGTGACACAATAAATATAACTGTGGAAGAACAACTTGCTATGTTTCTCGTTACAAGAGGACAAAACCAACAATATAGAGTTCTTATAGAAAGATTTCATCGTTCTGTTTGGACTATTAGCATATATTTTAATAAGACGCTTAATGTAATTCTACAACTTTCGAGGAATTTATTGGTCGATCATTCTTCAATTACTCATGTAAGGATAAAAAATGATCCAAATGTCTTTCTATATTTTAAGGTATGCTTAATTGTATATTATTCTATATATTGGAATATAAAATGCTAACGATCTATTTCACAGGACTGTATTAATGCTATCGATGGAACTCATATGAAAGCTACAATATACGAAGAAGAGAATGTCAAGTTTAGAAATCAAAAAGATAAACTCTCCCAAAATGTTACGGTAGTTTGTAACTTTGACATAGAGTTTATTTTATGTTCTTGCTGGTTGAGAGGGATCAGCAGTTGATTACTGAGTTCTTCAAGGTGCACTAGCTCGATCAAATGGATTTTAAATTTCTCTAAGTATAAACAAATTAAATAAATTTCACTATTTTATATAATTTAATAAATATTTAAAAATATTTGTAATTAATGTTATTTTTTGCAGGAAAATATTTTTTGGTGAATGTTGGTTATCCCAATAGACCATAATTTATTTTTCCTTATCATGGTATTAGATATCATCTAAGTGAATATGATAGAGATCAATTACCAATGCTATTGAAAATTACAATTATCGACATTTTTAGCTAAGAAACATTATTGAATGTGCGTTTGGGATAGTGAAGTATAGATTTGCCATCTTACGAGATTACATGTTGTTTCCTTTTGAGACACAAGTTAAAATAGTATTGTCGTGTTTTTTGTTACATAATTTCATTCGTAGAGAAGACAAAACTGATTTACTTGATGATCTTGAAGATGAGTTGGAGGAAAATGAAGAAGCCATTGAAGATTATTTTTCAAACCAAGTACAAGCTTTTAAGGAATATTATGATAAGGAAGCTCAAGAGACATACAAAGCAATGAAATTATCTCAAAAACAAAAGAAAATGATAGCTAATTAGATTCAAATTAATATCGTTAATTTTATGTGGTCTCATTGATTATGTAGTTTCATTGTTTTTGATATTATTGTAAAATTTAAGATATTTATGTTTATTTAGACAAATTAAAATTATTTTTCTTCTGTTTCCATCATCCATACAAACACATCACTTTGTTTTCTGTTTATTTCCGATGATACGTGCAAATATTGGAAATTTAATTAAATAGCAAATGAATTTCGTTAATTTCTATTTCGTTCAATTTCCCTTTGTGGATTTCCATTTGTTTTCAAAGCACAGACAGATCCTAAATTCATAATCTAATCTTTTCTATCCACTCTCGTGTGTAGTCGTCTCCGCCGATGTCCGACACCAAAGATCGACCAGCAGGCCAATATATGTTCCACTGAAACACCAACAAACACCAGCACCAAAGACCACATCCTCTTTTCCCAAATGCATCGCAAGAAGAGATCTCTCCTCCTCCCCTTCGTCTTTCTCCTCTCTTCCGCCGCCCTCATCTTCTACTCCTACTTCCACCTCTTCTCCCCTTTCCCCACCACTTCTTCCCACCACCTTTCCTCCACCTCCTTTCCCCAAACCTTCTCCTTCACCATCAAGCTCCTCGCCTTCGACCGCCTCGACTCCCTCCGCCGCTGCCTGGGCTCCCTCTCCCGCGCTGACTACGGCGGGGACAGAGTCGGCCTCCACGTCTTCGTCGACCACTTCAGGGACGTGAACGTGTCCGATCTGGTGGACCGGAAGCTGGAGGAGTCGCGCCAGATCTTGGATTTTGTGGATGGGTTCCTGTGGGAGCACGGGGAGAAGATTGTGCATTATCGGACCGGGAATGTGGGGCTGCAGGCGCAGTGGCTGGAGGCGTGGTGGCCTGGGAATGACGATGAGTTTGCGTTCGTGGTGGAGGATGATCTCGAGGTGTCCGATTTGTATTATAGGTTTCTGAAGGGGTTGATTGGAAAGTATTATTACGATGAGAAGAATTTCAGCCCGTACATCTATGGGGCGTCGTTGCAGCGGCCGAGGTTTGTTCCTGGTGAGGATCCTGTTTTGTTGTAGAACTCCTTTTTTATAAAATTTGTTGCTTGCCTGGTCATTTTGTTTTCTTGTTATGATATGTATACACACCAGTTGTTGCTGTTGAACAAGCATGAACTTTTTTGAAATAAAAAACAATGGCCCTTAATGATAGAGATACACTGAGTGCCAATCCCATAGTTGTGTCATTACTCAAACAAAATGTATACCAACCAACAGGAGAAGACCTGAATTTTAGTGCGCTTGCTTTATAAATGGTCTGTCGTTTTCCCTCCAAAATGGGACTATAAATCTATAATGGATATCAATGGTTCTGTTTAGTCTCATTGACCCACTCCTACTTCTAAAGTTGATCTGGGCTACTGCCTGAGGCAAATATTATAGATCTATTGTGGATTCCTTCTTCTAGGAAACTTATCATCTCACGCTCGATTCTCTCATACAGTATGGTAGTTCTAAGTACATGATCCTTTTGTTAGCCTTTTCAACTTAGCACAAAAATGATATCTGGCAGGGACTCAACAGCAGTTGAAATGTATAGAAACCTTACCAGTGACATGAGGATGGTATGGTGGTTTGACATGAGGATTGCATAGCGGTTATTTCATGGGTACTTCCAGTCTATTCGAGGAAAGCTTGCAAAGGGAACTAAGAATAAAAAACTGAGGAATTATACAGTAACAGAGTAGCGACTACATTTAAGTTCTGTCTTGACTTACTTTCAAAATGAGGCAATAAATGCATGTTTCTTCTATTAATACAGAAGTTACCGCTCTTTTTGTAAGTATTGGCACAATGAAAAAGCATAGCACAGTCTGACACAGCCATAATCTGTAGTATCACATTCATACAGATTGGACTGGCCTTGATTGATCTTTAACTTGTTCAATACATGGCTTATACCAGGTAAACATGGTAATAAATTGCAGTTAGATGGTGAAACACATCTCTTCTTGTACCAATTGGTTGGTACTTGGGGTCAGCTTCTCTTTCCAAGACCTTGGAAAGAATTTCGATTGTGGTACGACATTCATAAGTCCAAAGGCATCAAACCAATTCTTCAAGGCATGGTAACTTTTTTTGCCTTATTGTGTCACTTAGTTTGCATTTGTTATTTTTGCGCAACCAATTAATTGGTACCCGGCTTTGATTATTTGCACTACCAGTATCTACCAGTATATAATTGGTATTCATACAGGCACAATTTTTACGTATTTTCAGCAATGTGAATTGGCACCAACCATTGAGTCCCAGCTAATGATGCACCTGTGATACACCTCTTCTCTTAATAATAAGTAATATCCCCATCATATCCACTCAAGGTGCTTGTTATTGAAAAGTAATTGCTTAACATTAGTTCAACTTCAAAGTATGTACTTAGCAATGAAATTACTGTACTAGGCTTACTCAAGTGGTATAGCCTTTCCATCTCTGGTTGATGGCATATGTACTTTCTGTCAATTTGGTGCTTTGGAAATCACCTAGTGCAAATTGTTACTTTTGCAGGTTACCAATGGATAGTACAAAAGAATGGGTGAGAAGATATGGACACCATGGTTCATTAAATTTATACATTCTTGTGACTATTACAATATTTATACGAACTTCCAGGGTGAAAGAGCACTCAGTTTCTCTCACAGAGATGCTGGTGTTAACTATGGTAAATCAGCTGGTCCTGATTCTTCTCTGTTAGACGAAAGATCTCTTGATTTCAATCTTTGGAAACTGCAGCCAATGAGGAATCTAAAATGGTTTGATTTCTGCTTTAGACAAGTGCTTCCTGGAAGGGTTGCAGGAAGCTTTAATGAACTTGCCTCTGTTCTCAACTCCTTGCAGAAACAGAAAACCATCCTACTGTTTAGCCTGTACAGGACAGCTGAGATTCTTACTAAAAACTTGCTTTGTCATCTTGAGAAGATAAATGTTCAGAACTATGTGTTTATTGGTGTCAATTCTGAATTTCTGCACGACCTGGCTAGGAGGGGACATCCTGTGATTGATGCAACTAAGTTTATAACTAGTCTCAGAAAACATAAGTTGCCTGGTTTCCAACATTCTGATGTAGAGTTGATCAATGAAATCTTGGTTAAGGCCTATGTGATAAAGAAATGCTTGGAACATGGCTACAGTAGTTGGATGATTGATGGGAATACGATTCCTGTTTCTGATGCCTTTTTCCAGTCTCCAGATGCCTCCCACGATTTCCTTGCAGCAAAGGATGCAGAGATTTTCTTTGCAAGGTTTTCACAATCATCTTTGAGTATTTGGTCTGATGATTTAATTCACAAGGTTGCTTCAGCTGCAAAGTCGTTGATAAGCATCCGTTCTAACTCCTTAAATCAGAGATATTTTGTGCATTTAGCTGCTGACATACTGAAAGATGGAAGACATGCAAGTAGAATTAGTGATGTACTGAATTTTGGTGCGAGTTTAGGTGCTGGTTCTGCAAACGTGTCTTCGGAATATGAGAAGAAAATGGTGTTCTGGTATCCTGAGATGGAAATAAATTCTATAGAAAGGGAACTTGGAAATGCTGGTTTGTGGTTGATTGATGATGATTCATCTTGTAATGCTGTAGTCTGCCATCAGTCGTAATACCTTGGTGAGCATTTGGAGATTAATTTTCCTCCAAGGATTTTTAGGAAGATTTTCTTCTTCTTCGTTCCTTACAAAGTCAAGGGTTCCAGTGAAAATGGGCGTTCCCCAGTATCTCACAGCTTCATCGTAGTTGTAAGATCATTAGTATGTAACTCCTGTAAATCATGTATTCTTTCTTGGATCACTTTGTACCGGAATACAAACGTAGTAACAACGATATATGTAAATTTCAAACGACAACAACAATAACAACGATCTTGGTGCTTCCGGCATATGCTAACGAGGATAAATGAGAAGATGTGAGAGCTGATGGAGGAAGTCACTTATGATTATAATTCTCAATCTATGTAGAGTGGTGCTTAGCTTAATTACTATTATAAAATGTCGCTATTAAAATGGTTTGATGGTCCCGGAATTGCAACAATGTTCTGTAAACCTGATGGCATTCTGTATCGTAGAAATTCTAGCAAACGGCCGGGTCGGGTCAATGATTGATCTATCGGCAAAGATAAAATGACAAATCCTTCGGGCTACGCCAAGATCCCGCCTCTTCCATCCTGTTGGCGCCACTTCCTCTTTCTTTCTCGCTATCCTCATGGCCGGTTGTGGTTATCCTCCGCCGCAGTTCTCAGAGGTCAGTAAATCCCAGAAACTACGGAACTCAACCTTCACTCCTCCCCACTCTCTTCCTGGTTTTCGGGTATATAGACCTTTCTGCTGGTCTTGTTTTTATCTCCTCTCTCTCTCTCTCTCTCCTGTTGAGATTTGAGAATGTCGGATGCAGTTTGGTTCCCACCATGGCTCCAGCCCCATCGGATGCCATTTCTCGGTGATCAGACTTGCTCCGATCAGATCCCCTTACATCAGCCATCATCCAAGGTGATCGTCTTGTAGATACCTAGATTCACTCCATGTACTCATGGCGGTGGCATTCTTCATGTTTTGTTGTTGAGTTGTATTTTCTATTACTGTATTTCTCGGTTTACCGCTTTTCCCGTCTTTTCTCCGTACCTTTTCCACCTTTTTTTTTTCTCTTGCCGTTCTTCAGCATCCAAATAATGCCTTTTGGTTACGGATTCAATGTCCAAATGTGAGATTTAATGGTTGATAGTTCTGCATCACAAATTTGTATGTGTTGAGTGTTCGTCTAGTATTTAATCAAGTTATTTTACTGTCCAGTGAATTGTTTGCATATTGTACAAGCTAGTGTATAGGATTACCGGTTGGGATGTTTTTCCCTTTCCAATACTCTATTAACTGTGATTTTTCCTTGAATTTGTCATAATTCTTCACGGTGTCCGGACAGTGATGGACGAGACCGTCTCGTACTTGCAAGTGGTGACTGTAGATGTAGTTTCCATTTGTTTCTGTCTGGGGAAGATGTTTCACCTCTTGGATGTACACCAGCTTCTTGAACTGTATATACCCAAACAAAATTCACTTCCTTCTTTTTAATTTTTGCTTTGTGCATAGATCGTTGATGAATATCTATACTATGGACATAAATGTGCCAAACTTAAATAAGAATTTCAGTTAATTCAATTATTGGTATCTTAAAGAGAATTTCTGAGCAAAAACATAGAATCGCTTTACAAATATTCTGCATGGGAAAAAAATTTATCTATGGTGTCCAATGTATTGCAAACGTTAGCTGTATGCCCCTGTATGTTACTGTCCAATTGTATCTGTTCATTCTATAGGAAAGAGTGAATAGCTACTGTTAGAGTTATTGATATATTGTTAAGAGAGTAAATGGATCCACCTAGGGATCTGTATACTCATGTACACATGTAACCTCTACAAGTAGAGGATTGGCACTAATCAATCACAACTTTTTGTCACCTTTTAACTCTAACATGGTATCAGAGTATAGGTTAGAAGATCTCATTCACCCGCTGCCACTACTGTTTTTGCCCATCGTCGTCATTGTCGTCGCTGTTTCCATTGCTGGCTGATGTTTCTGGCCTGCTTTTCTGGGATGTTCTTCTCCTCTGGTCAGATCGACCTCTCAACCCCTTTTTTATCCTTTCGGTAAAGCCAACAACCTTGCTGGTGGCCTGCAAGCGTGCTGCTGGTGACCTGTAAGGGGCGTATGAGCTTTGGCCATTTCTTACCTATTTCCTGCCTGTTTGTTGCGTGTGAAGGTCTCCAGATCTTCACTTTGTGTTCGTTGTGAAGCATACAGCCTACCTGCCTGCCTGTTGTGCAATTTCTGACCTGCAGCATCGTATTTTGTGCCAGTTAGACCTACTCAGACCTGATACCGGTGTGTCATGGCCTTCTCATCCTTTCGTGATTCCTGGTTGAAGAGCATGAGTGGCACTTCCATCAAACTGAATAGAAAAAACAATTTGCTTTGGTCTCAAGCTTTTGAGACATTTCTCCACACATCACCCAAAGTTTCTCAGATGCAAAGGGCACCGTTTTTGATGACAGTTCATCGATGTTTGTGGTGTAATCTCATGGTTGGTTAATAGTATAGAGGAAAACGTTTCGAGAGGAATGATGATGTTGAAGTTTACCAAGAAGATATAGGATACACTGAAAAGCATATATGGTAATGAAACGAACATTTCATGAGTTTATGAGATGTACGAGCAGCTCTTCACCTTTTGGCAAGGGAATGTATTTGTTCAAGACTTCTACTCCTCCGTACGAGCCTTTATGGATGAACCAGAGATATATCAATTGTTGGTGGTTGTTGTCTCCAAAATAAGGGAGTACTGTGAGGAATTTGTTGTAACTATCTTTCTCTTGGTTCTTAATTTAGAAATTTCCTCTTAGACTATATACCTTCCTTGGAGAGCACGGTCTCCTGTGTCTTGTGGATATTTCTTGGCACGCCTACTAGTGTTCAGGAGGAGTCTGCCATGGTAAGCTTTAGCAAAGGTTGTGACTATAGGAAATTTGAACACTATGGTTGCATCAACCATGTCTCAGAGAAGAGTTGGATGAAGTTTGGAAAACTTAAGAATATTGCGATAGTTGACTCCTCTACTGCCTCCACAACCATCGAGTCGGTCACCCTTTCAAGAGGAATGCAAGCGTTGCTTATAGGGCCAAGCATCTCAATCCACTGTCACTGCTTCCCAAGTCTCCACCCTAGGTACCAGTGCATTTCTAATTTCAAAAGATAGTTCTAGATTATAGACTCAGATGCTTTAAGCCATATGTTAGGTACACAAGACTTTTTTCATCCTTTTTACCCAAGTCATTCATTTTGAATGCCTGAATTGCCAACAATAAACTATGTCTAGTTGAAGGTGAAAGGAGTGGTGGAAGTCACTTCGAAACTTTCACTGGACAAAGTCTTTTACATATTGAACTTTCTTGTTAATTTGATATTTGTCAGTGCCATTATCAAACTGTTACGTTGTTTTGTAATTTTTTTACTTTCCATTGTACTTTTCAAGACTTAAAGACTAGGAAGAGAATTGGTTTGGGCTTTGAGTGCGATGGTGGTGAAGTTCCACAAGCTCTACCTCTACGTCTACCTTTTCGTTGTTATGGTACTATTTGTTTGGTTCTCATTCCCTGGAAAAGTTCCAATATGCCTTACCATGGATGTCTTTAGAGTCGTTTCAGTGTGAGTTGTGTCAGTTAGGTAAACACCATTATGTTATCGACCGTAGTTAGTTTGGTCTTGTCAGTTAGTATCCATTTGAACTTATTCATGCAGATATTTAGAATCCTTGTCGTGTTCCTTTTGTTTCTGATCATCGATATTATATTGTGTTTATTGATGATTTTTCTAGAGTTTATTGAGTATGTCTGTTAAAAGACTAGAAACACGTTCTTGGTATTGTCAAATTTTTTTTTACTAACATAAAAAACCAATATTCTACTATTACTCGTGTTTCTTGCATTGCTAATGTACTTTTGTTGAATTGGACATTGCCTCCTTTTGTGCTTCATTGGGAATGTTTCACTAAACTTCGTGTTTTCATACCTCATAATAAAATAGAGTTGTTGAAAGAAAACATAGACATATTCTTGATGTTGTCCGCACCTTGTTAATTCAAATGAACGTTCCCAAAGTTTTTTGGTAGGATGCAATTCTCATAGTTGTCTACATCATCATTAGAATACCTTTTGTTGCACTTTTTGGAGGAATTTTCCTAAACAGACGTTCTTGTTATCATCCTTTGTTTCACTTGCCTCCCAGAGTTTTTGAGTGTGTCTGTTTTGTTTAAGACTTGTCTTCAGGTCTTAACATACTAGCATTTCAATCTATCAAGTGTATTTTTGTTGGTTACTCAAGAACACATAAAGATTACCATTGCTATAATCCTTTAACCAAGTGTCTCTTCACTTTGGTTGATGCCACATTCTTTGAATCTGCTCCTTACTTTGGTGGTTCTTCCTCCTTTAAGGAATCACCATCTATTCCTTTACTTATTTTGGTTGAGCAGTTGAGTTTATTCTTGATATTCCTATCAATTTATCTCAACCCTTGTAGGTTTACACAAGTTGTCATAAAGATTCGCCACAGACTCAATAGCAGACCAATACTCAATCCTAGTTTGAAGGCTCAAACAACATTGAACTTGATCTGTCTATTACCCTTCACAAAGGTAGTCGATCAACTATAACTCATCTCATTTCTAACTTTATTTCCTATAATCGTCTACATTTTGATTTTTGATCATTTACCTTATCCGTTGCCTTTAAGTTTATTCCTAGGAACTTTCTTGAAACTATGCAAGTACCTCTTTGGATAACGGCAATGGACAAGGAAATGCAAGCTCTATTATCTCGTGATGCTTGGATATTGATTGATTGACTTTTGAAGGTTACTATGGTTGGTTGTAGATGGATTTTCATTGTAATACATGGAGTTATTTGCATTTGTGTCAGTTAGTCTTCAAGAGCGGAGGTGTTGGCGAGGGTTGTTGGTAGTGGAAACGTCAACGGGTGTTGGAGGAAGTGGAGGCATTAGAAGGTGAATCATTGGACGACGGTTGCTAATGGGGCAGTATTTTGGGTTCTCTTGAGGGCTATAAATTGAAGGTCTTGTTCCCTGTGATTTGTTTTGAGAGAAAGAAAGAGTTGCGAAGAGTGAGAGAGGGAGAAGGTTGTTGAGAAAGAGAGGGTGAAGTCATGGTTGAGAAAGAGAGAGGGTTTGTTAGACTTAGACGGGGATTGTTGCACACTAAAGGCAGCGTTGATGTGAGGGATCAATCGTCGGAGTGAGGTATGTGTGTGGAATTGGGAAGTGGTGGTGTTGGGTTCCATTGTTCTCGTTTTGTTTTGGGTGGATTGTTGCCTATGTGGGTGGAGGAAGAAGAGGAAGGGTTTGTATTTCTCCCTTGTAATATTAGATTATTGTTAGGAAGTTAGATTACATGATTTACACCTTCATTATTTTACTAAAAACAACCATAATTTTTTGATATTAACAATACAATTTAGGATTTTGTTAATCTTATAAGATTAGCACTATTGACTTTGTTTATCATGGTATTTTACCCCTGATTGCATATAAATCCCTGAGTTATGTAGAATAACAATTGAAACCTTGTTATTGATCATTAATACACATGTGAGGTGGTAATTGTGTATTACATTGCTGTAAATGTCATAATATTTCAATCAATAGGTATGATTTTGACATAAGTCTCGAGTCTTTAGATTATTTCATAATTCACAATCTTGATTTTGATATAACTCCTAATTCTTTGGGGGTATTGCATAAAAAAATAAAATGGATGTAGATCCTTACATGGTTCATCTTGTTGATGTAGATTTTTGTATATCTGATTGTGGACTGAGAAGTTTAAAATAGAATCTTGTAAGTTATTTAAAATTACATAAGAATTCTTGTATTTTTTGTTATTATTTGTAACTAAGTCTTTATATTTATAAAGAATCAAATATTAGTCTATTCAAGTGAAAAATATAAAAATGATGGGGATCTTCTTTAGACGACAGGCTTTTTAAGATGCAAACTAGAAAAAACTTAAAGTGATTTAAACTCACCATTTTCGGGCGATAGTTCAGATGCTTGAAGACATCAGACAATACTGTAGGTTAATTGGAAAATTCATGTATCTAACTATCATGAGGCTCGTTCCTATGTAGTTGGCTTACTTAGATGCCTACATTAAAGGCACACTCGATAAAGGTTTGATGTATCGAAGGCATGGAAGTTTTGATATTATTGCTTACTTTGGCTCAAGTTATGCTTGTGATTGTGTCCAGGTATTGTGTTAAGTAGAATACAAATTCATGGCATAAATAGCTTGTGAAGTTATGTAGATTAAATCTCTTATTTTTGATCCGACTCCTTACACCCTTTATTTAGAGCAATTGGCAAATATTTTCACTAAGGGTTGGTTGTAGGGTTTTTGAAACTCTTTGTAACAAGCTGAGCATGATGAATATATATGCTTTAGTTTGATGGATAGTGTTAGAGTTATTGACATTTTGTTTAAAGAGTAAATGGATCCACCTAAGATTCTATATATCCATGTGTACATGTGACCTCTATAAGTAGAGGATTAGCACTAATCAATCACAACTTTTTGCCACCTTTTGATTCTAGCAACTACTTTTGCTGCAAAGGATGGTCTTTTGTGTGATTTCCATGGTTGATTGCTCTTGACAAATCATGATGTGCATGTGTAAAGTTCAGCCAATATGCAGTAATCCTGTACGAACATGTAATGGTTGCCTCAAATCATATAATGACTTACATGAACAGGTAGCATCCATGGGTTTACTTTTATTAACCAGGTTTATTTTATTTATATCTTGCATGGAAGAAACTTTTATGCTTATATTGCTCCACCATACCTCTATCCCAGACTCCTTCGCCAATCAGGTTTGGGCAATGAATAAGACAGCCTATAAAATTGCATCTTCTTGTGTGTATCGGCCACAGAAGCATCTAGATGTTGGTAGGCCATCATGCAAGCCAAAAACACGTTACAGATAGTCTTGTGCTTTTCCTGATATCTCATATATAATATAAGTCATGAGGTTTCTGTGGTTACTTACATATTTTACAATTTAAATATTTAGACAGGTTTCTTAAAATATGTGAACTTATTTTTTTTCTATCCTCTTTCTTTAAGAAGCCATCACAATTTTTTCTTAATAGGTATCACAGTTTGATTTGTATCTTTCTCTAGAAGACATTTCACGGATTCCTTCCCATCAATCTTGCAACAGAATTCCAATAAGACTGTCCAAAACTAATGAGGGTTCATTTGATGGATCTTTTCCTAAAATTTCAGTTCTTCAGCTGGAACCACACACTCAAGATAAAATGGATGATAAAATTCTCAAAGATGGCTTATCACCGGGGGGATGTTCATCCAAAGGCTGCAAATTAAACAAAAAAAACTTGGAGAATACTGTTATAGAAAAGTCATCTTTTCAAAATGAACTTAGATGGGAGCATGAGATAGAGAGTGGAACATGCAGACAAAGTTTCTCATCGGGAAGTTCGACATTAGCAACAACCACGAGATCCTCATCAGATACTACCTCCAAAAGGGTCAAACAAATAAAAGTTGTTGACCCAAATGAAGCAGTCGAACTTTCTATTGCAGCTTCAGAAGCAGTTGCTATCTCTGAACAAGTAACTAGTTCGGAACTCTCTTCAGCAAAGGCTATACTGGAAATTTCCCTTCGTGTAAAGCTGGCTCGTACTCAATGTTGTTTGGAGGCTCTAGATGGTACTTATACTGATCCGACTTACCAAAGCAGTGAAACTGATCAGCTATCTGAATTGGATGACAGTGCCATGGCAGATGCTTTTGATGATGTGGGTTTATGTTTTACTCAGGTTATTGCAACTCCGGATAATTTATCTGCTGGCACAGTATTGTCACAGAAGAATACTGATGTTAACAGTCTAGATGCAAATTTGGTAAGCCTGGGATTTGAAGAAAACTATCAGCCTAGGGTTCAAAGGTCAGAAGTTGATGGTACCATTTCCAAAGATAAAATGGGTCCTAGACGGCAGGACTTGCCAGTGGAGGTAATTGTTTTTCAGTATGTGGATCACCTATACATGTTCGTGTAGGTTCAAGTTAAACTACTTAAAACATAAAATGCATCAAACGTGCCCATATAAACTAATTTGGGGTAACACAGATTCTTTAGTGTCAGTTCAAATTTTATATTTTCATTGAATTTTCTGTGCTGTTTTTCTTTGTTTTGAAATCATACTTAGGGTGTAAGACAAGATGGCCATGAGATTTCTAACAGTGATAGTTTGATGTATTCAGGATCCTTAACAAGAAAAAGTGTTGATAAGAGGATGTTTCTCGTAGAACCAAAGCAGCATGGATGGCTTAGAGAAGTGTAATTAGAATTTCATGTGGTAAAGAATTCCTATTAAAATTAAAAGGAATATTTTACAGGCTTATAGGACATCTATATGATCAACCATACTTTTATTGTACAAAGTGTTGGACAGTTAGAAAAGAACTTGCTCAAAAGTGTAGCATAGATGAGGTTGTTGAGATGGATGAACATGAATACTTTGAGAGTTACATTGAGAAATGAATTTATTTGTAATTGGGTGAGGGCTAACCCCACATAGTGGGATTAACCCACGGATGTTGTTGTTATTTAACATATTTTTGGATGGTGGGAGGGTTTATTAGCCCTGTTTGAAGAATTATTCAGTTAGGTAAGTCAGATGTTAAGATGTGAGTTAAGGGCTATGAATCAATTGTTTATACACTAATGCACTATTACTAATTACAAATGAGTATTAAAAGGTTACTAAGAGGTCTTGTAATAGTTATTTATACTTTGCAATATAGTATTTTAATTTTTCTGAGCTAGAATGACTTAATTCACTGCATATTTTAAAGTTAGATGTTAGTCCATTCTAGATATAACCAGTCAACTTTGGAACTTCTCAATATAGTTTAGAATGATGTTTTACTTTTCAGTATTACTGGTCATGTAATTTAATGCAAATTTAAGGCATTGAAACCAATTGCAAATTTTGGGAACCTTTTGTTTCTTAATGCATCTGATTTTTTGTAGTCAATGATTGTTTATAAATGGTATTCTTGGATACTGCATTAGATATTTCAAAGTTTGATAGGTATTATTGATTTACTGAAAGTTCTTTTTTATGTGTTTGATATTTATTATGTATCTGTGAGTTATAGTGTGGTCTGATGTACTATGGGAATATTACTACAATGTGTATGTCACATCTAACTGTTTGATTATACTAGTGGAAGGATGTCAACAAGAAACTTCTCATATAACTTTCACATACCATTAAGGTTCCAAAGAAAACTGACCGGTGAATTTGATCTGAATTGTTCAAAGTACTTTAAAAAGTAAATAATTGATCTAATTGAAAACCTTTTTGCACTGAGATCAGATATGTAGACTAGAAGGTCAATGTTGTCACTAAAGCTGGAAGAAAACAGCATCTCTAATTTACTCTTTTCTGATTAAGAAATTTAAAAAGTCAACTTTAATGAATTTCCTACTTTTTTTTTGCATATGGAGTTTGCTCTTTCTTAGCTTTCAGACTTGTACTATTAAGCTCTCAGAACAATTACCTTTCTACTGTTAAAATTGGATTTGCAACTTTTTCCCTGGTATCCCTGATGATGCAGGAACTGTAATATTTATTTTTTATGACAAGGTTATTGCACATGGAGATCTGGTTAGGAAGTATGTACCAAAGTTTTTTGTTGCAGAAACTAGCTCCATTTCAGAATCATTGCCTATGGGTGACAGCCTGTCTGTGCATAGATTATTAGAAGGGACAGAGAAAGTTGCTTCTTCAAGAACAGTATGTGAAGTTACTCAGAGATCAACTTCTGAAGAAAACAAAAGGCATCGTAGTGAGGAAATTGTTCTTTCTCAAGATATTGTTGGATCTTCTGCCTTTTCGTTGATTGATCCTCTTTGTTCTGTAGTACCCTGTAGTATTCCTTCAGATAATGCTTCCATTGGTTTTATCTGCGACCAAAAAACATCCGAGGATACTGCTGTAAAGTGTTTGGACACCACCATAGACCATGCTCAGTTTGGAGGTTCATCAAAAGGTGCAGATGCTGGTCCTTCATCAATCTTTATACATGCGGGAAAGAGTCCAATTTCCAGCATCAGAGATAAAGGGACTGGAGTATGTCGTAAGCATGTGACTTCCCTCAAAACTTATAGCATGGTAGTGCCTGCCGAGGACACCAGTTTCGCTGGGAATTTTGTTTTGCCTGAGAATAATTCTGTTTCTGCACATCCCATATCATCCGATGATAAAAACCCTGCAATTCTTGCATTGGAATGTAAAGCAGCTCACCAAGTGGTAAAAGGACCTAGCAACATCTGCTGTTTTGTTGGTAAAAATAATGACACATCTGGTGGTTACTCAGGTGGTGATCAAATGCCAGATCCAGGTCCAGATCAGGCTGGGGTTTCTGTAGATTGTGCTCAAGTTTGGGTCCAACATGATAAAAGATGCTCACCTCTTGTAATAAATCATGGAAGCAGGCATCGTGTCACGGCTTGTAGCACAATTTTTGGTGGTGACAAGGAAGAGGAAACTTTGAGGGAATCTTCAGTGATCAAAAGAACAGACTGTTCTAGGGGCAAAATACTTTGCAGAGATGGAGTAGTTGTCAATTCACGTACTTCATTGCATTCAAGTTTACATCCATGTCCCTTAAAAGGAAATGGTCTATTAAATAAGAGAGTTCGGTTTTCAGAAGCAGAACCTAGTGCTTTCCCCAACACTAAAGAGAAGTGGCCATCATGTAAAGATCAACCTTGTAGTCCGTAGCCCTTGCTATTTTGTTGTTTCTTCTGCTTGTCATTTTTTAAAGTTTTTCTAAATCCACTGTTGAACTCTGTGCACATACAACTGTGTAGGTTTGCATACCAGAACAAGTAAGAGGAAGAAAAGATCCTATCAACAATCCATACCTGGAAAAGGAAACAAAATCTTTGACTGTCTAGACAGATTGAATCTACAAGACAAAAAGGAAACGTTGTTTTATGGTTTTGAGTTTTTGCTGACTGGTCTCGAAAGGATTAAGAAAATGGAAGTAGAGGCATTAATTAGGACACATGGAGGTATCATTCTCCCCAATGTGCCACTTGCTTCTCATTCAAGAGGAAAGAGGGGATGTGCCTCTTTTATTCAGCAGTGTTCAATTGTATTATCTCCAAAAAAGGTTTGTAACCAAAGGATTTCATGTATTTGAGAATTAGAACATAGTCGACTAGAAATTTTATTGGAAAACGTATTAAGGAACCTCTTAGAAATTTTCACTTCTCCAGTTTATGTCCAATTATTTTTAGTAATATTAGTTAATTTCTCCTTTTGAGTTGATTTGAAGATTGCTATTGTTTGAGCTGATTTGAAAATTTGTAGCAATGGGCATTACAGAGAGATGCTATTGTGTATCAAAATTATGGAAATCTGAAGATCTTAAAAAATATATCAGTTGAATTTGTTTTCTGAGCTTGTCTTCTAGGTCTGAAATGCAGGTTTGCAGAATACGCCTATCTGTATACAACTGAACAAAAATGTATGTTCAGGCCAACATAGGTGTTTTCTTTATGTGGGGATGGGAACCTCCCTTTAAATTTCATTGATCGACATTCTCTGCATGTTCTATGGAATCATTAGCTCAGCTCCTGTCCGCAAATTTCACTTTCATTTGATTCCTTTTTCAATAAATGAATTCAAACATCGTTGCATCACAAAGTTCTAGCCTAAAATCTCATTTATTTGCACTAACTTCAATTATGTTCTTCTCATCTTTTTTATGATTCATTTAACTAATTGTGCTCCATTCGTTAATATCCTCTTCAGCACTAAACAAGACAGTGCACATTTATACATTCATGCCTTGTGGAAACTTGGTCACTCTTGTTTGAAGTTGCTTCTATACAGTTCACATGTTGTTGACAAGTTAGAATGGAATGCTGTTTAAAACTAATTGAGAGGTTCTTGATAATACATACCTTTGCTTATGGCAAAATTTATGTGTGTTTAAGGTGACTTATTTTTCAATTATGTGATGCCTCAGTAGCATAACTTTTACATGTGTATTTGCACTTGCAGTAATTGATTGTCTCACCCTTGTGATGGTATTTCTAATTTGTGATGTGAACTTCTAGGATTTAGCTTTTAGTCAACTTGTATGAATGGAAACAATTCCGCTTTCTAGTTGCATCCACAATGGTTAACAATATGTATTTTGAATAGCAAATGATTTTCATGCCCTTGCACAAATGCCTCTAGCCAGTAGTTTTTTATTTTTCCTGTTGTCCAAAACTACTGTTTTTGGAATACTTGGCACTTTTCGGAAAACTGAATCCCTTACTGGATGCAGGTGCAAACAACAGAGTTCTTATATGGTCGTGCAATTGGCACCTGGTTACTAAAGACAAAGTGGCTTTCTGACTGTGTTCAAGCTGGTTCTATATTGCCACCAAGGAAGTATGTATTATCTTTGACATGTTCATTCTCTCAGAAATTCATTTTGAGTCTGTTGAACTTTCCTTCATACTAGTTGTAGTCAATTGTCTTTTTTTGTTCACTATATGACAAGCTTCTTTGATTAATCTGTCAAAGTTTAGCTAGAAAATGTTTTTTGCTAAATGCTAAATGTTAGTTTTTGCTATGTAGAAGCAAAAATTCCATGTAATTTACATAGTTCTTGTATTATATCTTAATCTTCTCATAGTGGAAAAGGTTAACGTTCATTTGATAATTTTGGCAGGTATTCAATTTTGCATAATTTAACTTGTGAGCCAAAGGATCCAATAAATTGGCAGGCACCTTATCGCAGTGAGAAATTTATTTTCAACAAAGTGGGCATTATGCTTTATGGAAAGACCAGTTTTTGCACCAAATTTTCAAATATCATACAGGTCATTCTTCTTTACAAAATATAGCATTTGGACTTGGTCTCTATGATGCCATTCAGTTTTCCTAAATTTCAACTCTCGGTTTTGTAATGCCTTTTATTATGATCATTCTATTCTTCCTTACCTTTTATTAAAATCCATATAAAGAAAATAGTTTGACATAATTGATTCTGTATCAAGTTTTTTTACAACTTTGGATGGGAAAACAACTTAAGTTTCTCACCTGGATACTGCATATAATTTTGGGGGAGTCATATGAAATACTGATTAAGTCTCTAAATGTTTTTTCAAAAAATGGGAACTTAAATGAGGGTTTAATGAAAAAATTGATCGAATTTTTAAAAAATGTAACATGCATATAACCAACGACATTCAACAAATTATCTCAATATATGGAATTATTATTCAAACACAAGTAATTTAATTTAAAAAACATAACTTGAATACGTGTAATTATCATTCAACCATGAATGCAATTATCTTTTAATTGTGACAATTCAAAAAAATAAATCAAATAACTAAATAAATGACAAGCGTAAGTAAATAAATATGTACCTAGATAATCAAATTACGTCAATGAGAAGAAGTCACTAACATTATATTAAAAAACGACCGTTTTATGCAAAAAAGCAGTGTCATTTTAAAAAAAAATAACGGCTGTTTTTTTGGTCTTTTGGAACCTTGTGTGAATGTGACATCATCTAGATAATATATTGTTTTACCACTATAATTAATTACCATGCTCCCTAAAATAAAATGTAGTATTTCTTGCTACATCTTTTATAGTAGTGCTCTTGGCATCTTCTTTTTGCTGGCATTACATTTTGAGTTTTTTACCCTTTAATTTTCCAGCATGGAGGTGGCCAAGTGTTCAAAACTCTACGGTGGTTGGTGCAGAGCATGAAGGATGGGAAGAATTCTACTGGAGCTATTATTGTAGAAAATGAAAACAATATGTCACGTCACCTAAAGCATTGTGCAATAGAACATAATCTATACACTCTGGTTGGTTTTCTCTTTTTATATTTCTTTTGACGTTGTGATCTTCTTTTTAAGCTTTTATAAACCTTTATGAAGATCGCATATACATCTCATTAGCTTCCTTTCTGTTTTTTGCATGCATAATCTATGAAATTCTGTTTGTTGCAACAAGCTAAATTTCATTGTGAGTATGCCAATTTTGAATTTAGAAGCATATATTTGTTAAAGTTGCTTAACTACCTAATGCTATTGCATGTGATTAGATAGAAGAAAAAAATTCTCATATTTTGATGTCAATTATGTGCATGATAAAATAGAATATAGTATATTAAAAATGTCAATGAACCACTGTTGGTTGGCAATTTTGGAAGGACAATGCCAAAAAATTTGTATCGATAATTTTGAATCCCTTCAAATAAGTTGGAGTGCATGTGGATATCCAATTTTGTTCTTCTGCCACCTTCTTCTATGTAGTGTGCCCAGCTCTCTTGTGAAAATTTGGTCCTCTTTTTGGCAGGTACTCTTGTATTGATAACAGTAGGATAGAAAATGTTCCTTTTAATTTTTTTGAAAGTACATTTTAGGGGGTCAATGGTCCATCTAAAATTGTATTAGTTTTATTATTTAGGAGGTTCTATGGGCCAGGGCTTCTCTCAAGAGGTGATTTTAGCCTTGAAAGGGATTGAGTGTAGTTGAGTCAGTTGATACCACTGGCTTGAGACACTGGATTAATTTGTATAATTTAACATTATTACAAGGGTATAATTTAACTTTGTCCTTTCTCCTAATAAATATCTTTACTTTATGAATCGCTTTAGAAATATTTAACAAAAATAAAACATGCACCTAGAATCATAAATAATTTCTTATATCATTCTTCATGATAAATATAGCGGAAACTGGTCATACAGGTATATGGTTGATTTTTTTTCTTATTAGAGATTACAACGGTAGGTGTCTTCTTAGCTTGCTGTTATTAAAGTTGAAGTCTTGGATCTGTTCAATATATAGGGAAATTCCTAAACATGTGAAGTTGTGAACTGATAGCTGAAATGACTAGTCTACAAAGAGACTCGTGACAATACAATGAAAAGGTGTATAGAAAGTGAAGTCAATACTTGAGTATTTGAACCCACAGGAGATAGAACAAAGGACTAGGAGAATTTGGATGGGGTTTGGGTTTGGGTTTGGTTAAGGGCTAGGATTATTTGGGTGGCTGCAGTTTTTAGGGTAGTTGATGTGATAAAGAAATATATTTGCTCCTCACATTCTCATGTGGACAAGAATGGCCACAAGCCACCTAGGCAATGCTTCTTGAAGCGTAGGTAATCTGGGCTTGGCTTGATCTATGGTGGTGATGGAATGAGTTCTTTCAGCCTTAGTTTTAGGTCCAATTATGTTCTGCCACTTTCTACATAGTGTGCCCAACTCTCTTGTGAAAACTTAGCCTTCTTTTTGCCAGGTATTATTGCACTGATAAAGATCGGATAGAAAATGTTCCTTTGGATTTATTTGGAAGTACATCTTAGGGGGTCAATGATCATCTAAATTTGTATAGTTTTGTTATTTAGGAGGATAGGCCAGGGCTTCTCTCAAGAAGAGATTTTAGCCTTGAAAGGGATTAAGGGTAGGTTTGTCAGTTGATACGAACAACATGAGGCACTGGATTAATTTGTATAATTTAACATTATTACAAAGGTGTAATTTAAATTTGTCCTTTCTCCTAACAAGTATCTTTACTTTATGAATTGTTTTAGAATTTTTTAACAAAATTAATACTTGTGCATAGAATCATAAATAATACTTGTGTCATTCTTCATCATAAAGATAGTGGACTCAAGTCATACATGTATATGGTTGATGTTTTTTTCTTACTAGAGATTACAAAGGTAGTTGTCTTCTTTTGCTTCAATCTTCTTAGCTTGCCGTTATTAAAGTTTAAGTCTTGAATCTTGTACAATATATAGGGAAATTCCTAAGCATGAGAGCTGATAGCTGAAACGACAAGTCTACAAAGAGACTTGTGACACTTCATTGAAACGGTGTATAGAAAGTGAAGTCAATGACTAGAAGTACTTGGATGGTGTTTGAGTTTTGTAAGGGCTAGGATTTCTTGGATGAGTTTTGAGGTTTTGTTAAGGGCTATGATTACTTGGATGGCTGCGGTTTTTAGGGCAGTTGTTGTGATTAAAAAGATATTTAGTCCTCACATTCTCACGTGGACAAGATTGGCCTCAAGCCACCTAGGCAAAGCTTCTTGAAACCTAGGTAATCTGGGCTTGGCTTGATCTATGTTGGTGATGGAATGAATTTTTTAAGCCTTTGAGAGTTAAATAGAGTTGTTTGTTCTTTTCTGGTGGCTTAGATTAGAAAGTTTGCCGGAGTTTCAGGTTTTTACTAGGCCAAGTGGAGTGGCTTATTTAGGAAAGTAGGTTGGAGGACTGGTCAAAGTGCTAATTGGCTACGTTAGGATATTGAGTCATGTATAATGGTTTCTGTTTTTTGGCACAGGTTGACTGTGTTGGACACCTATTAGGTTTGTGTAGGTACATGGTTTGTTCTAGGTTTTAGGGAAAATGGGTGAATTAGTTGGCATGTGGACATTGGTCTAATGTAAAGTTTATTTATTTAAAAACGGGTTTTGGCTGTTTTTTGGATTAAGGCTTGGACTAATTGCTAGAGACTGTAGAATTTGGTAACTGGTAAAGGTTTTGCTAATATAGCTTCTAAGGAACCAATTCAGAACTTTGTGAGGATCCAAAGATCCAGGTAAAGTGTCAAAACTGTCCAACAATGCATTCCTGGTGAATCCTCTGAGTTGACAGTTACCTTAATTGCCTTGGTTTCCTAGCAACCTTCATTGATATTGCAATTGGTACCGTAAATAAAGGTTATTCTAATGTATTTCCGGATCAATATTCCTAATATAGCCTTCCTGTTATCTTAAACAAATCTTAGCTATATGATATTTGTATGTAATGTGCAATTCATAATCCACTTGTCTCTTTGTTCTGTTCACTTGCAGCCAGCAAACTGGATTGTAAACAGTTTATTTTCCGGCAAGCTCCTTCCTGTTAGGAAGGATTTTACCATTCCTTTTCATAGAATCACAATGCCTACGTATCCCAAAGCAAGGAATGAGGATATGAGTGAAGAAATTTAACTACTTTAAGAGATGGCCTTTTCACATACTTCTGGCATCTTTCTTGTATGGTCCAATACGGCAGAACATGAACTTCTTACTTTGTGATCATAAGAACGCTTTGTCTCGCAATCATGCACCAAAATACCAATTCTTACAGGCATGCATCCTTCTGCGCAGAACTTTGACAATATACCAACGGTTGGAGAAAAGTGTATTTTCACATTCTCATATCATGAGGGAGGGGGATTATTGTGCCAAATCTTAAGTGTGTTTCTATGCAACAATCGAGTTGAGATGGTCAAAAGTTGACAGCCATTTAATTGGCTATATTGCCAGCATCAAGGACTAACTGCGGCTTTAAATCATTTCCTGTATTGCCAAGTCCCAACTAATGCTTCTCTTGTTGAAAATCCTAGAAGGACGTGTTTCCTGGTTAGTGTCAAATCAACTTTTGAGTTTATATTGTTGTGTACGGCTCTGAAACACGCCCGCTTCTAAGTTCTGGACGTCCAAATCTGAAATCCCAATTAAAGTATTTGACTTATTTCCAAGTGTTTTTTTTTGGAGTCAATCTCACTCGAATTTATTTTTTTTTGGTAATGGTAATTAGTATTAGATATTTATTTTAAGGAAAAATCCAAGGAAATCAAGAGTTCACAGTTCACACAAAAATCGCAAAAAAAGAATAAGATAATGTTCTTGTCAATATTACAGATCAATCCCAGTAAGGTTGAGAATCAAGTTCGAATATCAAAATAAGACTAATAATACTATTGTCTCATATCATCATCATGGGCAGATGGACGTTGGTTGTTGTCAGTGGCAGGGTGAGAAGCATCTGAAGAAGCAGAACGGATCGCAGTCAAAGCAACTTTCATAGAGGATAATGAATTTCTCAGATCTTCTTTCTCAAATCTTGGTGAAAGAGAATCTAACCAAAGACTCATTAGTCCAATGATATCGAGAATAATAAGATAAATAGGTTTAAGAACATCACGAAAAATTCTGCTATTTCTTTCTTTCCAGGTTACTCAGAGGATAACTTGGATCAAGACATACCAATCATAATTATTTAAATTGAATTTAAACGCAGATTTATACTGAAATAAGTAGTTCATATTATAAAAGTCAGGATATAAATATGAGAACAAGAAGAATTACCATATCTGAGAAATGTATTCACAGAACATAAATAAATGATTATTAGATTCAACATTTAGACTGCAGAAAATGCAGTAAGGAGAGCCAACCTAGTCTCTATTGACCAAATTCTCTTTAGTGAGATTCTTATTATGAAGAACAAGTCAGGAAAATAGCTTAACCTTGAGCGGAACCTAAGTCTGCCATACCTGCTCAAAGAGGTTGAATCTTAAATCATCATCATTCAGAATATTGTAACAAGAATTGACAGAATATTTAGAAGAAGAGGTAAGGGATCAGGAAATGTCATTCCTCTCCAGCCCTAGTGAAACAGAGTGGATTATATTTACCAGCGTATCCAGTTGAGTTTGCAAGATATTGCACTCATTTAACAGGACTTTAAAAAAATCAAACAACTTATTTAAGTCAGTCTCAGAAATCTCACAGATTTTTTTAAGGGAGGCTTTCCTCCATCTGCAGATAGAAAATAGTTGAGGGAGGAGATACTTTAAGTTTTTGCCGTTCCACCAATTATGTTCCCAGAATAAGGTATCTTCCCCATTGCCCAAATAGTGAGAAGAGAAATAGTTAACTGTATTAAAACAGCTTTTAAGGCAAAGCCATAAAGGGGAGCAATAGTTAGTTTGATGTATTCAGAATAGCCCCAGGCCAGGAATAATGCAAATATCTGGCTTTCACCAAGTCTTTCCACATGGCATGATTATCAAAAGAAAATAGTTGCCAAACTAATTTAGATTTAAGAGCTAAATTAAAGTTTCTAAGATTAATAATCCCCCAGCCGTTTTGCTGCTTATGTCTGCAAATTAAGCCCCACTTAACTAAATGCATCCCTTTCCTGATAGACGGATCTGACTTCCAAAGGAAGTTACTCCTGATCCTATCAATATCTTTCTCAATTTGCCTAGGCATATGTAATACAGACATAAAGTACGTGGGGATTGCTGACAAGACTGAGTTAATTAGAGTCAACCTGCCACCCAAAGAAAGAAAATGAGTTTTCCAGTGGGATAATTTTGAGGACAATTTCTCAACAACAGGAAGCCAGTCCCTAAGCGTGGCTTTCCTATAATGAAGGGGTAAACCCAGGTATGAGAAAGGCAAGACTGTAGACTTACAGCCAAGAAGTTTGCAAGCATTATCAGTTGAAGCTTGATCAACCCCAATCCCAGTTAGGGAGGATTTAGAAAAGTTAATTTTGAGCCCTGAACAGGATTGGAAGCAGCACAGAATGCGCTTTATATTAACAATGTTCTCAGCACCATCAGCTAGGAATAAAATAGTATCATCCGCGTATTGGATGTTTAGTACATGAGAACCCCTATGCGGAAATTGAATTCCTTGAATGAGATTGTGGCTTAATGCAAGCTGTAACATATGGTTCAAAACATGAGTGACAATGATGAAGAGTAAGGGAGATAAGGGGTCTCCCTGTCTCAGCCCATTGGCAGCTCCGAAGAAGCCATGGGATGTGTCGTTAAGTAACATGGAAAATTTTACAGAGGAGATACACATCTTAATCCATGAAATCCATTTCCCTCCAAAGCCTAACCCCTGCATGGAATCAAAGAGGAATTCCCAGTTAACCTTGTCGAAGGTCTTCTCAAAATCCAACTTCAGAATGAATCTTGAAGCATTGGAAGACTTCATGAAGTGGAGAGTTTCCTAGGCTACCAGGAAACAGTCCCCAATAGACCGACCAGAAAGGAAGGCACACTGAGATTTGTCAATGACCTTGTTGAGAATGGGGGAGAGCCTAGAGGCCAGAGTTTTGGTAAAAATCTTATAAATGCTATTCACCAAACTAATAGGTCTAAAATTTGAAATATTATTAGCACCTAAGCATTTGGGAATCAGAACAATGAAGGTCTGATTAAAGGGTGAAAGGGTATCTGGATCACTGGTTGAGAATATATATTGAAAAATTTGCATAATGTCTTCTTTCAGCATGTCCCAGAACAGATGGAAGAAGAACATTGGGAAACCATCAGGACCAGGGCTTTTGTCCCTAGGAAGCTTAGATAAATTAGACTTAATCTCTTCCTCTGAGAATGGTACTTCCAGAAATCCTGGGTTGGGGATTTTATTGGGAGCCAGGTGGTCCCAGTTAAGGACGGCAGTAGATCCTTGGTTACTATTGAATTGTAAATAGAAGTATTTTCCAATTTCCTCTCTAATAGCCAGAGGGGATGTAATCATAGTGGAGTTGACACTGAGTGAGCAGATGGTGTTGTTCCGTCTATGCGAATTAACAGCGTTATGAAAGAAGGCAGAATTAGAGTCTCCCTCTTTCAACCATTGGATTCTGGATTTTTGTTTCCAAAAAATCTCTTTTTCTTTCAAAAATTCAAAGTGCTTATCCCGCAGAGCTTGTTTCTCTCTCAGAGTTTCTTCATTAAGGATAGTATACTCTGCTAAGCAATCTATATCCTGTATACGTGATTCAATGTCACATAATAATTGTTCTCTTTTTATTCTAATCGGGTGAATCCAACTCTTTAGGCTTTGCTTTAAGTGTTTCAATATATAAGTGAATCTAGCCAGTGGATTAGATGTATAAAAAAGGTCCCTCGATTTCAACCAGCATTCCTGAATAAACAAATGACATCCTTCAAAGAGGAGCCAGAATCTGTAGAACTTGAATGGGGTCGGACCCCAATTCTGTTTTACCGTATTCAGAATGATAGGGACATGGTTAGAAACAACTCTGGCCTTCCCAGAACAGAAGGAGTTAGGATGTTTAGCCAGCTAGGAGGTGGAGGCAAGGAAGCGATCAAGTTTGACCATCGTAGGGTCAGCCTGGAAGTTAGTCCAAGTGTAAGAGTAGTTGATAGGGGAAAGATCCACCAAGTTATTACCATCGATGAAGTCATTAAACCTTGTCATAGAAGTAGAAACTCTAAGACGAGAGGAGTGTTCATGAGTGTATCTAATCAAATTAAAGTCTCCGCCTATGACCCAGTTGTCATTAACAACTTGACTAAGTCCTCGCAATTCCTCGATAAAATCTAACTTAAGGCTGGGAACACACGGGCCATAGGCCCCAGTGAGCCACCACTCGAAATTGTCCTCGAGTGACAGTAACTGTAAGGAAAGACAGTAAAAGCCCAATAGGTGTGAATTAAGACTCAGCTTTTTGGCATCCCAGCCAATCAGAATGCCGCCAGAGGCACCAGAAGAAGCAAGGAATGACCATGAAGTAATTTTCTTACCACCTAAAGCTCTGAGCAAGGCAGGGGAGAAATCATCTTTCTTAGTCTCAGTGATAATGAGTATGTCGCATTTCTGCAATCTAATAAGATTGCGAACAGCACGAGATGTGGAGCAAGACCTTAAACTCCTAATATTCCATGCTGCAATAATCATTAACACGTGTTATAAGACCGAGAGGGAGGGATCCTCTCGCTGGAGCAGCTCTGATCCCTCAGGGAAATAGGTAATTTCCCTTGGTTGAGCCTTACTCTAAAAAAGAAGTTATGTACCTCTGTGTTGGTGCAAAGGGAAATACCAATTTCCCCACAAAACTTTTGAAAGTGTTGGTATGAGTCCTAAGTCAAGGGATCTAATTCCTCATCATGCATATTAGTCGAACATAAATCAGTGCCAGAGAGGCTGGGAGGCAAAGCATCATGATTAGCAGGACTAATATTATGGGGAATATAATCAGAGAAGTTCACAACAATACCTGGGGCATGGATCGGGGTGTCAAGATGAACAGGGAGCGGCTCAATAGATTTCTCAGCCGAGACTTCCTTCTCCATACAATCATACAAGGCAAGCAGCTTCTTAAACTTCCCCACTGAGAGATTCCTGGAGCGAATTTTTGCCTGGACGAAATTGGATTCATCAAGGGTTGCATCAGTATCGCAACCCAGGGAGCAGTCCCACTTGGAAGATAGGGAGGAAGAGGCTTTATACCAACCTTCCGAGGCAGGGGGTGGGGGAAGTTTTATTCCAACCTTCAGAGGTTGAAGGAGAAAGGGAAGCTTTATACCAGCCTTCCGAGACAGGTGGGGTGGGGAGGATACCCGCAGAAGCAGGTAGAGGGTCACTTGAATGTGGAAGAGAAGAGGACCTAGTCCAGACGTTTATCCCTGGTCTAGAAGATTTCCCAGACCTGTTCCCACGCCAACCCTTGGCAGCTTTGAAAGATTTTCTATTAGGAGGGGGAGCCCTCTGATGAGTGACAGGGGAAGGTCGAGAAGACCAGGCTGCAGGAGTGTGTTGGGAGGGGGAGGGGCCGCAAATGTCCTAGTTGGGTCTGAACTTAATAGGATAAACTATACGGCAGAACGCATAGAAGCGAGTATCGGGTAGTTCCTTCCCGTGGTGCAATAAAATCTGACAACGAGCAAAACTGTGCTATTTTGCTCGTTCAACAGAGAGGTCTACTTCCAGGAGATCAGCGAAGTCAGCTACCATATTTTTAAAAACATCGACGTTCCATAGGTGGTGTGGAATACCTTCTAATCTAACCCAAACTCCCTCCTCTCAAGGGTGAAGACTACGTTAGACTGTGGAGTCCAGTGGGTGAAAGCAGCCGAGAGAGTTTGCAATGAAGAACCGTAAAGGTTCAGGGTGTGACCGTGCCAGACCCGGAGGGGGGGGGGAGGGATCACAGCCATGCCACTCTGGATGGCGAAGGCGCAAGGATAAGAAGAAAAAGAAAAAAAGGAGTCGCCACCTAGTCTTTTAAGGGAAAGACGAGGAAAACCACAAAAGGATGAATGCATGCATGAGATGCAGAAAAGAAGGCTGGATGTC
>JAMKQA010010644.1:0-43478 GCA_024699735.1 Posidonia australis
CAAAACGGTATGCCGATTTTGGGACGGTATGCCGTTTTTGATTTGCATTCATTCCTTTTTCTCTTCTGTTCCGGAGTGCCACTGCATCTTCCGATTTTTCCTGAAACGGTATGCCGTTCTATCCACGGTATGCCATTTTTAGTTCAACTCAGATTTTTGCGGAGTTCCAAAATATATTCTGATTTGTGCTGGACTGGTCTGTCACTCTTGATGTCGGTATGTCTTTTTTGATTTCAAGATAAGGCACTTATATCTTTTTCAAGTTATAATATTTATGAAAAATATGCACAAGTAAATAATCATCAAAATTCATGTAATATTTCTAACACATACATGATCCTTAATTTACTCTTTCGTAAGCATATACTAAAAAGATGCAATTAATATTAGCTTATTGAAGTTTATCGAAATAACTAGAAATCAATGTTATGTTAGTTTAGCATAAATAATCATGATATGAAACACAAGAGAGAAAAAATACAAAACTAAGTACATTCATCTAATCATAGAAAAGAAATTTAGCACATGATTGAAAAAGAATAATAAAAATAAAAAAAGAAACATGATAAAAATAAAACTAATAACGTTGATCATTCAAATTCAATACAAGCAACTTCCAAAACTCAACTTCATAGTTGAAGAAGCATGCTAAAGAAGAAGTATATAAAGTAGAAGATGAAATACATAAAGAATTCCTTTATTTAAGGACATGAATAGGGGTTATATATATTTTTTTCAAATTTAAATCTAATTTAAATTAGAAATATAGATAATATTTTCAATATAAAAGATGTCCCTAAATTTTAGAAGTTTTCTCAATAATAAGGGCCATCAATCATTATCAATTGACTCTTATATTTTGGAATTTTTATTTAAATAACTTTGATTGCTTTTGCATTTGAATTTGATGTATGATGTAGAAGTTAAATCTTTCATTGAATCCTAGTCTGATTGGTATTTCTTCTCTTGTTTGTAACATAATTGATATTTTCCTCTCTTTTTTTTGTACATTTGCTTTTAATACTTCTATTTTTGTAAAATTACACAAAATACCTTAAAAAACATTATTTATATATAAAGTAGATAAATATAAGTAACAAAATATATAACAATAATACGTTTAACAAAATCAAGAACAGAATATCAAACACCAGCTAAAGTCATTCATGTGACATTTGCATAATAAAAGTAGGACCAAGACACCGAATGAGTGTGAGAATATCCCAAACAATACACGTGCTGGGGAGAGGAGGCATCCTGTCATACTCCTTTATTAACGAACAAAACAGAACAAGAAAAGCATGATAAATAAGATGGAGAGAAAGCAAACCCCCAATTTGAGGATAGAAGAGGACATGCAATTGATTAGACGACGACAAAAAGAACACTGGGAGGTTCAACAGGTGAAAAGAGTTGAGGACAGACGGCGGTTGTTTCTCATGTTGAACTTCTCTCAACTTGCAATTAATGGTGCCATGCAGTAGGATAAGATTTACGAGCCTTTTTCTATATAAGATTACTACAATACGACCAGCGTCAAATCAGGTTACGAAATACCAAAAAAATCTAGAAAAATCATAATATAATGTATTTTCCCATAATTAATTCTAGTGCTTCGAGAGTCTTATTGCAGGGTATAATTATAATTTCCATGACTTCAGGACTCTTATCTACTCACCACTCCCATCTTTATCATGGCAAAAATTACTTCACAAAGAGACAGTAAAAGAATGTTAATTGCGCTAAGAAAAAGTAGGGCTCAACCAACAGGGTTCGAATCGATGACCTCTTGATCTGTAGTCAAATGATCTACCAGTGAACCATGGACCCTGAGTGAAATATATTTGTTAATAACATTTTTGTAAATTATTATCATATAATACCTACAAAAGATGGAGAATCAACATATAAGACATCCAATTCGAAATATTCATCTTACAAAAGCAATGTTTTCTCATAAACAAATCAATCCGGAAAGAACATAAACAAATCAAGAGGTAGAAATGAAGACCGCCATCAAACATAAATACATACATATAATAATACTGCCACTGCGTACTCTCTCTCTCTCTCAACCATCACAACCAGTTCGCCAAGCACCAGTGAAAATGAGTCATGCATGCAAACAAGAAGAAGAAGAAGAACAAATAAACCACAACCTTCCCTTGAAGTGTATATAGCAATGCCATGCATGATCAGTCACTAGATCTCCTCCACCTCCTCCTCGTAATCCTCCTCCTCCACCACCGCCTCCTGGTACTGCTGGTACTCCGACACCAGATCATTCATGTTGCTCTCCGCCTCCGTGAACTCCATCTCGTCCATCCCCTCCCCAGTGTACCAGTGCAAGAAAGCCTTCCTCCTGAACATGACAGTGAACTGCTCCGACACCCTCTTGAACATCTCCTGGATCGACGTCGAGTTCCCCATGAACGTCGAGGACATCGACAGCCCCGTCGGCGGGATGTCGCACACGCTCGACTTGACGTTGTTCGGGATCCACTCCACGAAGTAGGAGGAGTTCTTGTTCTGCACGTTGATCATCTGCTCGTCCACCTCTTTGGTGCTCATCTTGCCCCGGAACATGGCGGAGGCCGTGAGGTACCGGCCGTGCCTGGGGTCGGCGGCGCACATCATGTTCTTGGCGTCCCACATCTGCTGGGTCAGCTCGGGGATCGTGAGCGCGCGGTACTGCTGAGACCCGCGGGAGGTGAGCGGGGCGAAGCCCACCATGAAGAAGTGGAGGCGGGGGAAGGGGATGAGGTTGACGGCGAGCTTCCGGAGGTCGGAGTTGAGCTGCCCCGGGAAGCGGAGGCAGCATGTCACTCCGCTCATCGTGGTTGAGATCAGGTGGTTGAGATCACCAACTGCAATCAACAATTTCACGTACATATATAATATCAGAAATTGAACTTATACGAACAGAAATGCAGAAGAAAATTACTCGACATATATATATATATATATATATATATATAAATCTAAAGTACTATAATCAAATTTGGAGGCTTACAACTGGGATTGGTGAGCTTGAGGGTTCGGAAGCAGATGTCGTAGAGGGCCTCGTTGTCGAGGACCATGCACTCATCGGCGTTCTCGACGAGCTGGTGGACGGAGAGGGTGGCGTTGTAGGGTTCGACCACGGTGTCGGACACCTTGGGAGAAGGGAAAACCGAGAAGGTGAGCATCATCCTGTCGGGGTACTCCTCCCTGATCTTTGATATGAGAAGGGTCCCCATGCCGGAGCCCGTGCCACCTCCGAGAGAGTGGCATATCTGGAATCCTGTATTGCAGAACAACCAAGGGAGAGCATGTCCATTGTAAGGCCTTAGTATCTGACGATGATCACCACATGAGAATATATATATTCTACGAGATTTGCATTCTCTGGATTACCAATGAGATTTTTCAAACTGAAAGAGGACTAGCTAGTGACATACTGAATGGAAGGAATTTGATACAATTAACTTGTAGATCAGGTTTGAATTGACTCTTGAGAATTTTGGTTTTCCCTCGGATTTTAATCTCAGATGACTGGAGTCGATTAATTCTGAACTCCTTTCTTGGCAGTAGACAAGAGAGGACCAAACTTGGTGGTTGTAGGGGTTGGACAAGGGTACAAGAAGATCTATTTGAGAAGACTCCATGGATATATATGACCCACATCTAATTAATGTTTAGGCTGATGATGTCTTCCAGCTCAGATCCAGATCTGCGATTCCAGCATATAACTGATGCGCAGGACAACTATTTGTCTGCATTAATGGAATGGACAACACAACCACCAAAAATACAACCATAAAGTTGCACACATGTTCACACATGCACACCTACACACACACACTAAAATTATGCCTCATTATAGAATGAAAGCAGAACAAGACACGAAATCCATGGCGGATCTGTAAGTTGCTGCTGGTACTATAGATCTGTACGTACAGAATAACCATCATCTCTTCTCTTTTACACAAGATATACAAGTATAAATACAACCACATAGTAAGTACTAATCCTTCAAAAAAAAAAAAAAAAAAGAGGGAAAAAATAAAAAAAAGGTAGTAATGCAACATATATGTATGAGAAGAGGCAGGAGAAAATTTTTTTACTACCGGAAGTAAGTGATTAAAGTAGTAGTACCTTGGAGGCAATCGCAGTTCTCAGCCTCCTTCCTAACAACATCGAGCACAGAATCAATAAGCTCAGCCCCTTCCGTGTAGTGGCCCTTGGCCCAGTTGTTGCCGGCACCGTTCTGGCCGAACACGAAGTTATCCGGTCGGAAGATCTGCCCGTACGGGCCTGTCCGGAGACTATCCATGGTCCCCGGCTCTAGATCCATCAACACGGCCCTCGGCACATATCTAGTGATCACAATGGTCAGATCATAAGTCAATCGATGTTGAATCGGATGTCTTAAATCTACTGATTATAAATAAAAACGTTCTTGTACCTGCCACCACTAGCCTCGTTGTAGTAGACATTGACCCTCTCGAGCTGCAGCGGGGAGTTCCCGACGTAATTCCCCATGGCGTCGATGCCGTGCTCGTCGCACACCACCTCCCAGAACTTGGCTCCGATCTGGTTCCCACATTGACCGGCCTGGATGTGGAGGATTTCTCTCATCTTCTCGGGTGGATCTTTCTTCCTTCCTTCCTTCCTTCCTTCCTTTATTCCTTCCTTCCTTCCTTCAAAACATATAGAGAGATGATTCCCACGGGGAGTGCAAACTGCTGCGTGGGAGATGCGAGGTAGAGATATATAAGCGGGGAGGGGTTGGGGAGAGAGACTGGAGGGGAAGGAGCGGTGGGGAGGGATAAGAGGAGGAGTGGTGAATGGATTGTTTGGTGCAAGGCTTGAAATAGACAACGGGTTCGTGCTGTTGTTTGTCTAGGAGATTTGATGGCTGGAGTTTGATAATTTTCTCTATTGGGTTTTTTTTTTTTTTTTTTGCTTAGACCTCCTCCTTTTTTTTGTATTTATTTTGTTTATATTTTATCCATTAATGCTTGAAGTTTGAAAGCTCAAATGAAGTTTTAAATTTCAGGAGCTGCGTCGTAAGAGAAGAGATTCTAGTTTTCAACCTTGAGAAGCTTCAGTATTTAATGAAAAGTACAGCACAAAAGAAAGAACATTCTTCATCTGACCATGGTTGTACTTTTAACTACTCATTATTATGTTAATTCACTAAGTACTTTGTTGAGTAGGTTTTCAAGCTTTGTAATCCATCTTTGCATTTCAGTTCATGTTTCTACATCTTGTGTCGAATAGTTTTGCATATTCCTGTTCCTTTTTTTTTTTTTCCCCTTGAGTATTTAATGAAAAGTACAGCACAAAAGATAAAGCATTCTTCACCTAATTATAATTATAATTTTAACTACTCATTATTATGTTAATTTACTATTTACTTTGTCTAGTAGTAGTCTTTAAATCTTAGGAATTCTTTGGAATTCAATTCATATTGCACAGAAGGTGCATCAGGAAGATTAAATCTTTCATGATTCTTACTTCTCATTACCAGCATATTCTTGATCCTTCTCTCCCAGATGCAGTGGCAGGCTTCGTCCCTAGAACATGGAAAAGAGATGACTTTGATGCAAAATACTCTAGTATATACACTTGGTTTCCGTTAAATCACTCCTTGTTTAATCATCACTACAAATGATTAACTGATGAAGTAATAGAAAGGGGAAGCTGCTGTACAAGCTACATGCTAGAAGAGAGGGAAAACACAATTTCCAAGAATGTAGAGCCTTTTTTCGAAATCAATGAAACCTGAGAGGGTACAAAACTAGCCATTTTCTTCCCAAATTGGAATAATAAGTGGATGGTGGGACTAGAAAGAGGGAGAGGCACAGGTGAAATTGGGAATAGAAATTGATTAGTTGGTAATGGATTCCCATGTGGGCATGTGGTGAGATGGACAACCCAACAAGAGCTTGGGACGGCAGTGAGCTGGAGACCAAAGAAGACAATAATATACATTGTCCTATTGCCAAATTACATGTATGGGTTTTTTGTGCGGCGATCTCGTCTTCTTATGTGATTATTCAAACACAAACGTGATCCATGATCTCATGTACCATTTTTTGTAATGGGTTATGTGCTACAGGCTCAAATTCAATTTTTCCATTGCAAACTGAAGAAGAGACAACAAAAAAAAGACGAAGAACAAGACATCCAAAGAGGCATCAGATGAATTCATCGGACCTCTTCCATTCCAACCATATTCATCATCAACGTTAGATTCCACTGTCAATGAAAGAAGCCACCCGTCGATTGTACTTTCCTTCTACTTGATGGGTTTGCTACATTGCTTGTTTATCCCGTGATTAATACGTGCATGAGAAGTGTGCTGAAGAGGTGTTTTGGTAAAGTGGCACACTAACATGGTATATCATTCAATCATCGGGGGCACGAGGGATCTGCCAAAATTTTAACTAGTGTTATCAGCCTTGTGACCACCTCACCACTGCCAAGGATGGATCACTTCACCTGGCATTTGCTGGAATCCAATGTCATCAAATCATACAAAATATAATTGATGTCAAATATAATATACATATAACGCTCAAGGTAGGGGGTAAAAATTATATATTTTTTCTACCATTTCTAGCTCAAATGTCAAATTCTTTTTAACTTCATTAAATGTCATTAACTTATACTGATCAGTTCCATTGGGATCCAATGCTATCAAATCATACAACATATGATGTACATGTTGGAACACGTAGGCTTTCTTTTACATCTGACCCATTTCCTCTGATTATTTGATAAATCCCTTGCACTAGGAAACCTTGATCCAATCCTCCATCTCTCTAGTTTGAAGGTTGATCCACCCCTTGTCACATGTATATATTCCAAATTCCACTACGGTTAGCTGTTCTTCTGTTGAACACTAGCAGACTAGGTACGAGCATTATATGATTAAAAGTAACAAAAAAAAAAAAAGAATATAAAAAGAAAGAATGATAGTTATTAAATAAAGATGTACTTTCTTATGAAATGTCAGAAGTTTGTTATTTTTAAACATTATTTTATATTTAAAAGTTTTTCGTGCATCAATATAATTAATTACAATGAATTTCAATAGACTTTCAAAATCCAAGTGACAATTAAGATTAATAAAATAACATCTTTTAATTTGATATGAATGAAAAAAGTGTTACAGGTTATGTCAAATGTCATAGTACTCTTAATACACAGTCAAGTCATGTAACATTCAGTTAAAATCATTAAATACAAAACTATTATTTTCTAAAGGAATATAAATAAACGGTAAACTAAACATATAGAATAAACCATTGAAATAATAATCAAGTATAATTTATGATATAGACGCATAATATTACAATAAATATTTAAAAAATAGTTCAAATAAACTAATATGAGTTATTAAGTTATAAGTGATTTAGAAATCTAAGAAGATTAACATTATTAGTAAGTATTATTTTTCTTAATATTGACACTATTCTCATCTATTGATAATTGAGGTTATCTTATTATAACATTAACAAATATAAGTTATAGAAACTCAAAAGTCTAATAAGACCATATATGAAATACTGTTAAGAAGGGGAATGAATAGGGTAAAAGGACATTAAGTAATATTGCTCCTAAATGTAATTAATGGTCAATACATGCATGTATTTCAATTTTATATATAGGTTCCTAGTTTAAAAAGAGATGAAATTTATTTCTTTATGGTAAATAAAATATAAATAATCAAATATTGTCTTTTTTATAAGAGTATTTATTTATTTAATACTTAAAAAACATATTTAAAAATTTGATATAAAATTTTTAAAGTTGATTGTTCAAAATAAAAAATATATATATAAAGATGTTTGTAGCATTCACTATAAATTTATCATCACAAACAAATAGCATTAACAATTGAGTCTCTTATTATAACAATAACCGATGTGAGTTATGGAAACTCAATAGTCTAACAAGCATGAAATGATGTTAAGGAGAATTAATAAGGCATAGAAGATATGAATAAGTAATATTGTTCTTAAATGTAAGTAATGGGCAATACATCCATGTATTTCAATTTTATCAATAAACAAACTTGAAAAATGGAAAGTCAAGATACTCATAGATTTGTTGAGAATAATTGAAACAATTGAATTTTAGAAAATTGATTTTACTTGCTTATTTTTATAGTTGATTGTTTAAAAAATATATATATATATAAAGATGTTAATTTGTGGCAATGAATATAAATTCTGCAAATGTACAACTAAGTTAATAATTATATTATTACAAATCTTTAATTGTCATTGCTTAGGTAGCATGCCTCTAATCCATTTTCAAAGTTTTTTTTTTTTTTGTTAACGGTTGAGATAGTAAGAGGTGAATGTCCCAGGATTCGAACCTAGGACCTGTGGCGAGTTTAAAGTTCTCCCAGCCACTGTGACAATGAGCCATTGTCAATAATCCATTTTCAAAGTGATAACTAGTAATATTGTCACAATTACTGTTGAATATATAGGATTTAGCTACATAATAATTATATTCATTAATTAGTTCATCAAGACCCTAGTTATTGAAATATATAAATTAATCCAAATTATATATATGAAACATAAGATGATTTTACCTTATATATAGGATCATAATCGAAAAAAAGATATGGAATTTATTTATTTATGGTAAATAAAATATAAATAATTAAACATTAACTTTTTGTAAGAGTTTTTATTTATTACAATACTTAAAAAACATATGTAAAAAATTTGATACAAAAATTTTCTAGTTAATTGTCCAAAACAAAAAAGATATATCAAAAGGTGTTTGTGGTATTAAATATAAATTTTACACATGCATTCAATAACATATATAGGTACATTGTTACAAATTTTTAATTATCATTGCTTAGGTAGTGTGCCTCTCATTCCTTTTGAAAGCGACAATTAATAATATAAACTAGTAACTTGGCACATGCAACGCATGAATTACAAAAGTTACAAAATAAACTAATTTAAATTTATATTTAAATTTTGATCTTGAAAATTAATTAATTTTTATTTAAACAATGTATTTGAGAGATTTAAGTTTATTACTTATGTTTCTTTTTTAAATATCATATGTTGCTTAACTTTTCTTTCATCAATGCTTGCCTTTATTTATTCTTATTTAATGAAAAAAATATCATCATTTGTTCATATGCTCAAGTAAAAAGAACTTATTTTATTTAAGGAAGAAATAAATATTGAAATTGGAAAAGCAATGGAATAACAACATAAAGAAGGTGGAAGAGGCAAAAAGAAGACGAAGGAGATTGTCTTCCTTAATAATTAACATAGTGCCCATTAATAAGTTTGTATGTATAATTAAATTTAATAAAATTTAGGGGTAGTATTCAAATTGATTAAATTTGTTACATGTGTAGTGTAAATAGTATTGTGGTATGGTGGAATATTCGATGAGATAATAATTTAATAATTTACTAAGTTATAGTCGATAAGTTCAAATTTCTAAGTAAAACCTAAGATTAACTTATATAAAAGGCACACTCTTTATTGTAGATGAGTAGAGAGGTATTATACAGTGTTTTTCTTTACAATAAAAATGATATTAGTCTATGTAAAAAGGTGATTAAAATCGCCCTTTCTTTTATGTCCTTGTCATAGAAAAAAGATATTAAAATTGTCATACATAAATGATATTAAAAAGTAGTAAATTGGATGAGTTCAATTGGAGTATAATTCCAAGCTATAAGAGTAAATTTATTCATTTAATTATTAATTAGATGACTTCTTATCATTTATTTGATTACTAATTAAATGAATTTATGGTGGACATTTTTTTCTTATATGAAAGTAAAGATTTGTAATAAATTAGTTGATATTAGTAGTTTTAATGATGAAGTGTCAAGTGTTACAGCTCGTCTTTCAATAAAAAATGTTAATTAGTAATATTGTTTATATGTTTAAGCAAAAACAATTTATTTTAAGAATGTTTAAAGAAGAAATGAATACTGAAACTAGAAAAGATATGGGCCAAAAACATAAATCAAACTCTAAGATTAACATATATAAAGGCAACTTTTTCCTTTTAGACGAGTAAAGATATATCATAAGATATAATTTTTTTACAGTAAAAATGATATTAGTCCATGTAGAAGGTAAATAAAATCATCTCATCCTTTATGTCCTTTGGTATTAAGAAAGATATTAAAATTATCTTATATAAATTATATTAAACAATAATAATTTGGGTGCATAATTGAAATTCCTTGTTATAAATATAAATCTATTCATTTATTGTCATTCAAGTAGACATCTTCTTCTTATATGAAAATAAAGATTAACCAACTGTAATGATACAATCAAGAGGAGTGGGATGCACACCTCCCTCTCGGGTTTGAATCTTGCGAATCGTGAGGGGAAAAAAATATAGAGGGGAATAACCCTCACTACCGTTTACAAAAGAAAGAGAAAATAATGATTTGTGATAAATGGATTGATATTAGTAATATTAATAATGAAGTACCACTTAGCATAACTCTTCTTTCAACAAAAAGTGACAGTTAGTAATATAGTATGGATAGATAGATATAAATAGATATAAATATAGATCAATATAGTCATATAGATATAGATATAGATAGATTATGTTAATTAAATAACATGTTATTATTTATTTGATTACTAATTATATAAATTTCAATTGTACATTTTCTTACATGAACAAAAAGATTTATGATAATTAGATTGGTATTAGTAATAATAATGATGAAATGTCAAGTAACATAACTCTCTTTTTAACAAAAAAGTGATAATTAATAATATAGTATAGATAAAGATTTGAATAGTGGATCGAATTGTACAACTTCTTTGCAATTTGAGATCAAGTTTACTGAAATGGTTGTTCAACTGTCATTTTTAACCCGTAGGCAATTGAAACGATCTTCGTATGACAAAGAGGACTTCAAAGGCAGCAGCTAAATAAACAAAAGGGCTCAACCATTTTTTATTTTTTAATTAATAGGATACGTATAAGAAGACAAGGGGACATGGGGTAAAATGAAATAAGTATGGGCCACAACTGCAGCCACGACTAATTTTATTGCCACCCATCTGGCAGCAGACAACAATGCTCTTATCAAATAAAAATGGATCACAACTTACACCCATGCATGTTTTTTTATGATAATTGTCTACTTCACGGAGCCAGTGAGCTCCCTTTCTACCTCATAAACACAATGTGCTTTTACTTTTTACAGTTCAGAGAATATATGTGTTTGATGGACTTCACAACTATCTTGATATCCGGATGGAAGAGTCTCATCCACACCACACCACACCTACATATGGGGTCCTCATGCAAATGGGGGTTTTCCTGGATTGGTGGCACGACCTTCCTAATTGCTTCAAGATGGCAATGAGTTTGGTGGCTAAATAGATACATTATTATTATTATTATTATTTCAGAATTCATATGGTGATATCCCTGATTTTGACGGATCTTTTGGGTTTATAAGAGATTATCATTGTCACTCTCACACAGGGACTTGGCAAAGACCAGAAAGAGCCCATTTAAATGATGAATCCTATCCAATGACCATTCCTTCTCTCTCTCTCTCTCTGGATCTTTCCTTTCTCGAAGATCATAAAAATGGTGTTGTTGTGACGTGCTTTTCTTGGTCGTGTCTCCACAAGACCACAGGCATCGATCCCAGAGGAACTGCAGAAGATAAGAACATACCGCTCCGTTTTCTGTAGTCCCATCATCTTCTTGCAGACACCATAACCGATCTTTGACTAACACCAGTGCAACAACTGAGTACATACCGATGAACTCTAGTTTCATGCCAGCATTTGTTAATTACTTGCTAGAGTCTCGTAGGTGGTGCAGTTGAGGATTTTCCAGTTTTGCAGGAGACGGAATGAATGATCATGGGTAAAATCCCGCCTTCAATGTGCTTTGATGTCGATCGTTGAATCATGGTATGCAATGTGCTTTGTTAGGATATTCATCATATAAATAGGATAAAAACTTAAGATGATAAAAATAATCTATTAATAATTAAGAACAAAAAATTTAACATTTTGCAATAGATGACAACACTCCTTTTTTTAGGCATCATACGTTGGAATCGTTGGATAATTGTTTTAGTGTCAATGCCACTAAAAATTATCTCTATTACGCCACCAAGTAATCATTCATCTTTCATTTGATTTTGTAGTGAAGTCTTAATGAGTTTCATTACAAAAAAAAAGAAGCTCTTTTAACTGTAGCAATTGCAATCGACATAATCAAAGTTAATTTTACAGGTAAATATATTGGAGGATAAATAATACTTAAGCCATTGTCTATCATTTTTTGAGCTAAAGAATTGATATATACAAATTTAGAAAAATCATGATCATAATGAACATCTTTGGTGTATGTCTCAAGGTCATTATCAAGTCCTAATACACCTAAATGTGAAAAATCGATAGGATAGAATTTAACAATACGATTAAATTTACTCTTATCAAAAGAAGAGAATAAGTCTTTAGGGTCTAGACATACCATGCATAAGAGTAACTTTGTATTTATCTTATTGAAACGATTATTAAGCTCCTAACATTGCATATTGATAACAATGTAAAACATTTTCATACAATAATAATGAAGATTAGTGATTTTTGCCATATTACGTCTCGATCGGCCTCGAAGTTCAAACTTATCTTCCATATTCAAGATAGATATTTCATGTATCATGCAAAATGAGAAAACTTCATTTAATAAAAAATCCCATCCATTATATCTTAACTCTTGCAATCTTCTATGATAATTTGTACAAGCTTCATGGTATTTATAATATCTTGATTCTTCCTTTGCGATATCTATGATAAGATATTTGTAACTCCCAAGACTATTTTCATCAAATGCAACATAAATATAATCTTGAAACACCTACTATGCATGCTATTCATGCCTTCAACATGAAATTTGAATTGTATGCCCCACTCCAATTTTTGAATCCCTGAGTAACAAAATTATCACCACTAGCATGGCCACCTTGCTCAGGCTTAAAGAGGTAGCAACATAAGCAATATGCTAGATCCTTCTTTACGCTTACTTTAACCAATACTAATATTTTTCAAACCAAGAACTCACAAATCGATGACTAGCACTACTAAAATATGTTTGCTTGAAATTATGATCATGAGATTGATTGGGACGCCTTTGGAAATATGTTCTACGAACTACCTCTCTAATATTAGAGGATAACTCCAAATGCTAGGTCATAGTGCAAGATCTGAAGGAAGCTTATCTAAGGGTTTGTTTGGTAAAATTTCAGCTTTTGAACATAAATGTAGAAACTAGTTTCTGGTTAAAAACTGTCATAACCTAGTTTTTGAAAATGTAAAGGAATTATTATTCTAAAAACTATATGTTTCTAAAAAGATGCTAGTGTTTGGTAAAACTGTTGGACCATTATAGCTTCTGGAGAGAAGCTATATGCTCAAAAGTTGTCCAAAAGTCCTGCCAAACGGACCCTAAGTTAACTTCTATATGAGCTTATTTTGAAGGTTTTTGAGCACTAGCCTTTCTTAACTCTAGAACATTACTAATATTTCTTTTAAGAAATCTTTTCATAACTACACTTAAAGAAATATAATTACTTTCTAATTCTACCATAATCTAGTGGGAATGATGTATTAAATAGAAAACACCATTCATTTATCTACCCATTAAAATCAAATAAAAATCATAAACAACAAAAATTATAATATATTAGAATAAGAAAATAATTAATATGTCATACAAAAAAGAACTGATATCAATAGCATCCAAAATAATTAAAGTAAAATAAATGATTAAATTAAAGAAATAAAAAAATTACCAATAGTGTTGCAAGAAGGAGATCTGCTTAAGAAGTTTGTGTTTTTGTTGTATCAAAGAAATTGTGATTTTTCACTATAAGGGATCGAGAGAGGAAGAGAATCACCTTTGAATTGATTGAGAGAGGAAGACTGTAAGAGATATGTAGACCGAAGTGTCATGAATATCCATAAAAATGTAGGAATCTCCAAAAGTAGGATATCTGTATTGTGTTATTCGGTAAAGAGTGAGAAAAAGAGACATATTATGTATTGTAAATTAGGAAGATAATTTTTTCTACACTTCGTATGTTATAAGAGAGAAATTAGGCTTTCTGTGTCACACTAGAGGGACAGAGAGAGAGAGAGAGAAGGTAAGCATTATAAATTGGGATGAGTTTTTAAAAAAGAAAATATGAGAGAGATATTAGGTATTGGGAATTGAGATGAGTTTTTTCTAAATAAATTATGAAAGAGATATTAGGAATTGGAAATTGGGATAAGATTTTCTAAATAAATTATGAGAGAGATATATTAGGTATTGAGAATCTAAATGAGGTTTTGAAAAAAAAAACTTTATGAGAAATATTTGGTATTGGGAATTGGAATGATATTTTTTTTAATTTATGAGAGATATTTGCTATGAGGAATTGGGATGAGATTTATGTTAGTGGAGAGTGAGAGGGATGGATGAGTGTCACATGTGATTTTCATTATTTACAACAAACCCACAACAAGTGAATAAGTGTAAAAATTCAATGTAATGCTTTCTTTGATTTTCCAATACATCTTTATATATATATATACTATACATTAATTTTGTAAAAACTCATGCAGGTGGTGAAATGCACACTCTGAGCTGTGCGAGATTTTGATGTCAAATAGGTACCGATTTCAAATCAACAGATGGTTGGTTATTGACCGTCCAAAAAAAAACAGATAGCTATTGAGGAAAACTCCAAGGTTCTGCCAGTTGGACATTGTTAGTACTGCTGTTTCATTATCACAATCCTCTGGCAGGACCAATCATTTTTTTAGTCTCGCACGAGTCCAAGCCATTGATAATTGTTAATGCATAACTTGATCGTCATCAACACTTTATTTTGTTTTCGTCATTTTCTAGGCCAAGTTAGTTTGGGTATGGAAAAACAGCTAGCAGCATCAAGAAATAAAATCCCAAGCAAACAGTTTTTAATATCTTATTTCCTTTTCTTTTCTTTTCTTTTTTTTTGGCAAAGCAAAGGAGCGCAAGCCCTCAAACAGTTTTTAATATCTTATTCTTTTCTTCCCTGCAAATTTCATTATGGGTTTACATTTCAAAGATCCCTGATGTGAACGTTCCACCAAAACACGATCTAATTAGCATAAACTAGGAACTTTGGCGCATATTTTCAAAACCTTGACAAAAGTCTTGTACAATTTCTATTACCAATCATTTAGATTTCTGTGTATTCCCCATCAGACAATCATATATTGATGGTGGCAATGAGAGATGTATAACTTGTAGAAGAATTAATGTTAGGCCAAATATCTCCATCTAGATGAGTACGTATAATCTTAAGACGACACCTACCCAACAAACTTCCATGCCCCAGCTCAGGTAGAGAAAGTAGAGATGGGACCTCCAAAGGGTATCTTTTTGGTGTCGGCAGCATTCATTATTCCAATGATTAGAGTATTCCATGGAAAATTTTGTAGCAGTCTATTAATTACACAGAATCAGGAAACTGAGAGGGTTTCCTGCGTAACTACAAAATCGCACGTATCAGAAAAACAAGAGAAGGGGAAAATATGGTTCGGCGTTGCGACCCTCTTCAAAAAGAAAATCCTTTTCGACAACATTGCCTCCGTCCTTGCGCACTCCTTCGACAAGCCACTGCCTTCGACTGGAGTGCCTTTAAGGCGCGGCTCCTGGAGGACGATGAACCTCCTGTCGAGCCGATCGGGAGGAAACATTGTCGATTGGCAAGGTCTAGATCCCCTAGACTGTCTTTCCTTCTACACAGGTAAGTGGTTCTGGGAAGAAACTCTCTTTCCCCTTCTCTTCTCTTCTCTGGGGTGTAGGTCTGTCTCCCTTGCAGATCACCCCCAAGCGCGGCCGGCAGGAAATTTCCACTGGCAATAAATAGTAGTCTATTAGAGATTTTTTCATCTCCTTCCGACCCTATGGTCGTCTTCGATGCGTCGGCAGGAAACTTGCTTCCGGTGGGAGGTTGCCAGAATAACAGACCCTTCGTCTGTTCGAGGGAGACAATGGGTCAGCAGACTTCTCGAGGTTTTGACACCTCCACTATCTTCTCAGAGATTGCCTCGAGCTTCGTGTGGAATTTCTCTCTTTACCAATCGCCGTTTCTAAATCGGGATTATAAAAATATTTACCCTAATTATAATCATGGTCAATACTTATATAACTCTAATTCCCAATCGTGCCTTGACCTAGTGCAATTAGTCCCTAATCCATTTATTAGTGTTTTGACAGGGCAATACAAGCAACTCTGTGCTGACGAGGACTTCTCTGACATGGATGATTCGTATCGCCGCTTTGTCTTGTCCAATATTAAATGCCAGGCAATTTCGTGCAAAGAAACATTTTATATTCCTTCTCCCTGCCACAAAAGTAATGACATTAAGTATCACCTGACATCCATCTCTGATAAAGAGATTTGCTCTGACAAAATCGATTCTTCTCCTCCACCTTTTCCTCTCGGCTCGCGCTTTGCCGCTTTAACTTCTCCTCTTCCACCCTCTATTTCCTCTGCAAACTTCCGGAGCGAAGAAGCACTCTCTGCCTAGTCTGTGGACTCTGAAAAGGAAGGGTGGAAGGTGGTGAAAAGGAGCAGGAGCAGTACGCCACTGGTAAGCTTTTGTCGCGCAACTGGTCGCTGCTTTAGCTGTGGGCTTCGTGGTCACTCTAAAAAAACTTGTAAATATTCTGATTTTTGTTTCAAATGCAATTCTCCTTCACACTCGGTGGCATTTTGCAAATTTTTTCAGGCACAGGAATCTATCCCTCCCTTTGATCCTACCATCACGGGTCTTACTCCACATAACTCTACTATCATTCCACTTTCTGAAACAACATGCGACCTACTACTTTCTCTTTCTTGTTGTGCCATTGTGACTGCACATTCTACGCAACTTACTAAAGAAATCCTAGAACACCACATATCCAACAATTGGCCATCTCCCCTTGGGGTAGAAGTCAAGGATTTTTCCCCAGGTAAGTTCCTTCTGAAGTTCCACTCTCTAAAGGCCAAAAATGAGACTCTTTGCTAGTATGGATCTTCTCTTCAATCTCTTTCTGCTTCCTTCATACATTGGATCCCCAATTCCAACACAGTATTCACCTAGAGAAAGGAAGGAGTTTGGATCAGATTAGAAGGGATCCCCCATCATCTTTGGAACGTGGATGTCTTCCACCTTATGGTTTCTGAGTTCGCCGACCTTCTAGAAGTTAACCTTTCCATTGATCGGGTCAAACATAAAGGTTTTGCAAGAATTAGAATTAAGATTCATCAGGACAAAGAAATGCCCGATTCCAGATTCTTTGTTTTTGACAAAATTGTTTATCCTATTAAGTATAGGCGCAGTTGGGATATTTGTGCTCCTCCCTTATCCAATCTGCAATCTGCTCCTGCTTGGCCCAAACAATCAGCCCAGGCTCCAAATCCTAGAGGCCTCAACTCCATTAGGAAGCCATTCAAAAACAATAAGGGATGGAGAGGTGCCAAGAGTGGGAAAGTACCCCGGAGTGGTAAGAAAGTATAGACCAGATCTTCTGTTCTATCTCCACATTACACCCCATCTGCAAACACTACTGGTCTCCTACCTACCCCCTCATCCTCTGGAGGATTTTACAATGCATCTCCCTCCCTTTCCTCTGAAACCAACCCAACTGCAAACACCTAGGGGATAGAGCCTCATGCAGCATTGGATACTTCTAAGTTTGTGGAGGCCGAGATCAAGGCCAAGAACATCTCCATGGCCAAGTTCAAGAAAGTAATGGCGATCTATAATTGTCTGGAGAAGGATGACCTGGACAATCTACCTTCTAAGACCCCATCCTCCCACCCAGCCACTCTTGTGCATGCCCCAAGTAATATTCAGTTAAATTCTCCTTTTGGTTCTGGTTCCAATAATCTCAATTATTCAAGCAATAATGCTTTCTCTAATACTGATTCCATTGATGGTTCAATAAACAATGCCAATGAAGAGACATTAGAAGAGGATCCTCTGCTCTAGGATTCTTACGAACATTTTCAATCTTTTTGTGATAAAATTGGCATTTCTCTTAGTTCCATGGCACATGCTAAACGATTTTTCAACCAGGTTAGGAAGGACCAGGACAAAATAACAATTAATTTGGATGTTAACTATAGCACTAGTGAGAAGATAATTTCTTCTCGTTTATCCCTCAACTCTTAATGATAATGGCAGTTTAGAATGTAAGAGGCTTAGAGACAAGTGGAAAATTAAGAGTAGTGCGTAATTTAATTAGATCTAACAAATGTAACTTAATTATCATAAGTGAAACTACAAAGGAATCCTTCTCTCAAGGTTCCCTTAGATCCCTTAGAGGCAGGAAAATTAACTCTTGGTCACATCTACCTTCTATTGGAGCCTTAGGAGACATTTTAATTGGTTAGGATGGAAAGATTTTTGAACTGAAAGATCAGTTGTCTGCAACCTTCAATCTCTCCTTACATTTCAAAAATTGTGAAGATGGATTTGAATGGTGGCTCACAGGGGTATATGGACCCTGTGAAGCTAATCTTAAGCTAGATTTTATAGAGGACTTACACAATCTCAGTAATGTGGTCAATAACAATTGGGTTATAGGAGGTGATTTTAATATTATTAGATACTCCCACGAACACTCTGCTAGGCCCAGAATCACTGCATACATGAGAAATTTCAATGAATTTATTGACTGCAACTGTTTGATGGATCTCTCTTTCAATAATTATTCTTATACTTGGTCAAACTTTCAAATACACCCAACTATGATCAAACTTGATCATTTTCTTATCTCTACAAATTGGTCAGGCAAATTTCCACATGCCTTCTGCTCTGGGAAGGCTAGAGTAGTCTTTGACCACATTTCCATCATATTAGACATAGTTCCACTAGACTGGGGCTTTCCCCCATTTAGATTTTGCAAGTCATGGTTTCTTATTGATGGATTTGAACAATTCATCCAAAATTGATGGCAGAAATTCACAGGTCTCTACTCCACATCTTCCCCCATTGCTGCCTTTACCTAGAGACTGAAAAACCCAAAACAAAACATTAAAAACTGGGTTGATCCAATCAGGGAAGAAAGAAGATGGAGATTAAGATATATTGAATCACAAATACAATACATTGATAGGTTAGCTGAAGATTCTTTACTCAATGGTGAGATTTGGGAAGAGAAAAAGACACTAAGACTAAAACACATCACACTATTGAAGGAGTAGGAATCCTATTGGAGACAAAAGTCCAGAATTCAATGGCTAAAAGAGGGGGATCTGAACACAGCCTTCTTTCATAACATGGTTAAATGTCATAGGAGGGTTAATAATATTACGTCCTTGTCCATTAATAATACTCAGATCTATTCCCTTAAGGCAATATGTAGAGAAATAGAGAAACATTTTTTAAGGCAATTCAACAAAAGGAAAAGTGTCAAGGTTTCTATTAATTGGGACAGCTTAGTCCCCCACAAGATACCTTATCCTGAATCTATAGAGGTTCCTTTCACTGAAGAGGAAATTAAATAAAATGTTTTTAACTTACCTGGGGACAAAGTCCTAGGCCCTGATGGTTTCCATTGATCTTTTTTCATCATTTCTGGGAACTTTTGAAACCTAACATTTTTAACATTTTTCATCACTTATACTCCTCTAGTGACCCAGAGTCATTAGCAACTTTTAATCAAAAGTTTATTGCTTTAATCCCCAAAAAGAATGGTGCTATCTTTGTCAAAGATTTTAGACCAATCATTTTAGTAAACAGCATATATAAGATCATCACCAAAACCTTGGCAACAAGGCTCTCCCCTGTTCTGAATATGGCAATTGATTATTCTCAATGCTCCTTTTTGGCTAGTAGATCAATTGGGGACTGTTTTTTCGTTGCTCAGGAGACTTTGCATTACATGAAAGCATCCAACATACCTGGATTTATTATAAAGTTGGACTTTGAGAAGGCCTTTGACAATGTCAATTGGGAATTTTTGCTGGACTCCCTTAGTGGTCTTGGATTTGGGTCTAAATGGATATCCTGGGTTAAGATGTGTATCTGCACTGTCAAATTCTCTATATTGGTCAATGGTTCCCCTAAAGGTTTCTTTGGGGCAACAAATGGGTTAAGACAGGGAAATCCATTATCCCCCTTGCTATTTATAGTAGCTACGCATATATTAAATCGTATGTTGAAATTGACACTGGCTAATAATCTAATTGCTGGTATTAGTTTTCCACATGGGGGGCCTACTGTGATCAATATACAATATGTTGATGATACTCTCTTATTATTAGCAAAAGGCAAAGAGAACATGATAAATATCAAAAGAATTCTCTGCTGTTTTCAATCATGTTCTGGATTGAAAATAAACTTCCATTAGTCCTCAATTATTGGAATAGGGGTGAGCCAGACCTCTATTGCTAGTTCTTGTAAAATCCTAGATTGTGGGACTGTTGATTTACCACTCATGTACCTTGATTTACCTTTACATTATAGAAAAGCCACTTATAATGATTGGATCTCAGTAATGGAAAAGATCTCACATAAGTTGTCCCTTTGGAAGGCAAAACACCTATCCCTAGGTGGCAGATTGACTTTGATAAACTCTGTTTTATCTGTAATTCCTACTTATTATCTGTCTATTCTACATTTGCTTAGTAAAGTGGAGAAAGAAATTGATAAGATTAGAAGTAAATTCCTATGGAATTCCTATTCTTCCAATCATAAAGGTTTACATCTAATTAAATGGGCAACACTATGCAGATCTAAAAAGCAAAAAGGATGGGAGATTATTAATCTTTGAAACTTCAATTTAGCTTTAAAAACTAAGCTTCTATGGCAGTTACTTTCTGAGAATTGTCACATGAAATGGAAAGAACTTGTGAGGGCAAGATACCTTCATAAGGTCTGGCCTGGTGCTTTATTGAATTCTTCTGCTAATAATTGCTCTCCTCTTTGGCAAAGTTTGAAAATTTTTTTTGACATACTTAACTGTTTTATCACCTTTCAGGTTCAGAATGGTAATAATACCTTATTTTGGGAGAATAAGTGGTGGAATGGGGTCAAACTAAAATTACAATTCTGTGAACTATTCTCTGTTGCTAGGTTTAAAAGAGCTTCTATAAAGCAAACCTTGGATCTCTATAGGACTGATTTTAATAAATTATTTACACATTCCAATATACTACTGGATGACTATACTCTCCTTCAATCTCAGGCTGATTTGCTGGCTTCTTTTATGCAGACAATATCTCTAAGGCCTAGCGAGGACACCTTGTTGTGATTGCCTAACAAAAACTATATTTTCTCTATTAACTCATGCTATAAAACTCTAAACGATGGTAGTATTAGATTTTCCTTATATAACAACATTTGGAAAAGCTGGACACCCTTAAAAGTCAAATTGTTTTCTTGGATGGTTCTATACAATAAGAATTTGACTAAGGAAAATCTAGCCAAAAGAGGGTGGAATGGTCAAGAAAATTGCATTCTATATAATTTGCATAGAGAGACTAATATCCATTTATTCATTAACTACTCCTTTACACGGCACATATGGAGATTTTTTTTATCCTCTGAATTATATCCTGGTTACTTTAGAATTGCTGATTTATTTAATTCTATACCTCCATTTAGATTTAATTTAAATAAACAGGGTTGGGTTATCTTATTTCAAATCATTTTTTGGTAGACTTGGAAGGAAAGAAACAATAGAATATTCAAGGATTCCCGCAAATCTCATATTATAATTCTCTCTGATATTATTTCCCTAATGTATCACTGGATAGAAATTTTGCTATAGGGTTCAAGAAGGATAAACTTCTTCAATCCATTTCTGAAATGAATAATGCATGGACCGTAGAACAAGCTCCAAATATCTCCACTTCTTCTAGGGGTTCTTTTGAGGCTATTCAACCTCAAGTCTCTGAACCCAATAATTACAATATACCAAGCTCTACAGGAGATGAAAATGGAACATGAGAAGGCTTGCCAATCTTCCAAGATACTATCTCCTCGTTTCTATGCAATATTATTATTTTCTGGTCATGTATGTTTAAGGCTCTGACATTACTATGGTTAATCTAGAACTGTTGGTTCCAAATTTTGTAATATTTTAAACATGTTGATCCCTTAGTGGTGGTTTTCATAGTCAAAAAACTAATTTTAAGAATATAACTTACTGTTATCAAAAAAAAATAAAAAAATCACACGTATCACAATGCATTCGAAAAGCTTCTTAATAAACCTGTACTTTCATCATCCCGAATATGCAGCCCAAAGTCTTTTGCTTGTATGACAATTGGGGAGATATTGGGCTAATGGTTGGCAACATATATAACACCACCTCTTGAGTATTGTCTAGATCACTAGACTAACCTGTGCTCTTCAAAATATGGTTTTAAGATAAATTCACAATTTCTCTGCGACGTATGATCCAGAGAGGTGCGAACTCTCATCTGATGCTTATTGATCATAAGCGATGTAAATTAAAAGGCATAATCAATAAAACAAATAAAAGAGTAAGAAAAATAAATATTTAACATAGACATGAAAAGATATTGGGGAAAAAAACTCGGCACAAAACAAAATCGACACCTCAGATCTTCCACATTACTGTACAGAAATTACATGTCTATCTTCTGTTTACAGGACCCACATTTTTCAACGGCGAATAAATAAGACCTGCTTCTTTCAGTATTAAAAGATGCATATAATTGACCTTCCCCTTATTCATTGCAATCTTTCCAAGAGCATCATGGCCAACCCCATATATATTACATACATACATACGGAGGGGACGATATATATATAGCGCAAAAGGTTGAAAGTGCAAGCTATGACTTGTGAAAACTAACAACTTAACCGACCCCAAATTACAGATATTGCTCAGTTGTGCCGAAATGTATCTCTGTCAGACAGCGTAACAGGAGCGCTTGACTGCAACAAGTACAGAGACCTTCTCCGAAAGCAGGTTATTCTCTCTCAAGAGGCAATTTCTCCAATAGTCAATTTGATTTTACAAAACCCTTTTGGTTTTTCCCACAACCATGTTAAAGTTCAGATTCGGTTCTTTTTAGCTTCTAGTGACGAGGCTTCTTTCAGTTGCTCCTGAGCTTGACTTTCATTTCCAAGAGCAAAAAGACACGCAGCTTGGAGATAACATGCAGTTGGCCATGTAGGACATATTACTTGGGCCTGCATGGCATCAGTAAGAGCTTGGTGTGGCATTTCATTCATCAAATATGATAAGCAACGTCGCACGTAGATGGTTGGAGAAACCATTGTCCCAACATCAATGAACTGCAGGATAGAGGAAATAATTATCATTTTAGTCCCAAAATACTATGAGCCGTATAATATTTGGAAAGAGAAACATCATCATTCCTGCAATTTAAGACACAAACTACCAATTAAAATTCATCAAACCAGAAAGATAGGCATATTAATAGTTAGTACTAGTACTAAGGGGTGACTACGGCAATAAATTTAAAACCATAATGCTGCTCAAAGAAATTTCAAAAGATACTGACTGTCTTAAACAAATCAAGGCACTCAATTAAAATGCAGGAAACATAATAACCCTTAGACAAAGTTTGTTCACCATGGACATCTTTTGGAGGAGACCTCTACAAATTTCTTGTTAAATTATGAACTTCGTTATGGAAGGAAATTGTGCTTCATGTTGCTCTTGGTGCATTAAACCATAGCGACTACCAAATTTCCTATATCAAAGTTCTTCCCTCACCTAGAATCTTTTAAAGTCCATGGTACATTTGGGAAGACATTACATAGAAGATTAACCATTTATATGACAGGTTTCTTCTGTTGAAGCCATTTGACTATGAGCATATCAATTCTGGAGGGTCGATCTCAGGTGGCAACTACTCATAAGATAATGTCAAGTTTTTGGATATGAAAGGACCCACAAAGCCAAGTGCATATTGATGGGGTATGACTTTTGGAATAACCATATATATAAATAAATATATATATATATATATATATATATATATATAGAGAGAGAGAGAGAGAGAGGTGGGGAGGGTAGAGAAAATTTTTAGTAGCTATCCCATCAATAAAGACACCCCTACCAGGAGAATTTACAAAACCCAATGCTCAGAGCCCTGGGATAGTAAATAAGGAGTAGAAATTTATTCTCATTTTGGGATATGTAGTATGAAGAATGAGAAACTCTTATCATCAGTAACTGGTGCAGAAACAAGACGAATCAAAGCTACAAAATAATATATACTGTGATGAAACATCAATGACGAGAATACATATATGTAAGCACAAATTAACCTGGGTATAGCAATCCACAGCAGTACTGAATTCTTTATGTCGAAAAGCAGTGTCACCCTTCTTTTTTGAATTTAATGTCTCTTGCATTTGGTTTGTCCACATCTGAAAGGAGAGCTGGAAGGCACAGAGAAAAGAAAAGCATATGAAACAACGAAAAGAACAGCAATTCAGATGTATGCTACAGAAGGAAAGTTCTTCGGATGATTAGATAGGTCAGGGACAACAAAAAACATTTTTAAACCTTTTTACAACCTAAACTGAACTTCTAGAAATATTTTTTTTTGGAAACTGTATTTTTTTTCACGATCTAACAAGAAGATAAAGCTGAAACCAGCCTGCACATAAAGTATGCGGGGATAAGTTGATCAGAAGTGGTTCCACAAACAACGAAGTGACTAATATTGCCAAAGAAGCAAGATACTTAGCCACAGAAAAATTCCAAATGCCCTAGTTTCACCTGGTATTCAATACAAGCTACAAGGCTCTTCTAAAAATGAGGATTATAGAGGGTTCCTAATGATGGTGAATGCTGAAACAGGCTTACCTAACTATTGAGATCAATTGCAATAATCTGAAAGGATCTGCGAAAGGTTTCTGAACATTTTACCAGCATCCTCAATTAAGTGGTTTCCTTACTAGCTTCATGAAGAAGCACTTCTACCAAAGAAATACTCAGAAAACTACCCAAGAATCTAGTAAAAATAATAAACATGGAAGAAATCTTTTGGTATCTCCTCTCCCACACAGAAGGGAAACACATATGTATATATAAGACGTGACAGAAAAATCAACATTTGACTAAACAATATTCCCAACATTTGATATGAACAAGATTCTGGTAAACTTAAATACGAATTGAATAGTCCATTGGATTAAGATCAAATCGAGTTAATTTTATTTTAATGCATGTTTATATGAATTATTTAACTATGGAGTTCTTTTATTCATGTGTATCATATGATCATATCAGACATTAATGATCATTAGAAGTTTAGTTTGACAAGAACTTTCGCAGTCTAGACATAGTTTTGTGTTGTTTTTGTATCTTTATCTGAGGTTTCCTTGTTGCAGTGTACTCGTTCGGGGCCCATTTCTTTGAAAGCATATCATGGGTTTTTGAGCTGTTTTCACTGTAGACAGGCTACAAACGAATTAAACCAAAGAAGAAAATCATCTCTAGAATATTGAAGCCAATTAGGTTCTTATTCTAAGAACTATGCTTGTTAAAAATATTTAGATTTTAATTTTTAAAACATCTACCAAAGTATTCAAAATTGGAAAATGCCAAAAGTCCCTATAAATGAAATATCTTTTAAACTAATCTCTGATTATTATATTAAGTTACTAGACAAAAACTGTTCAAATTAAATCCATGATCGAAAGCTTGCAACTCAACTCCACATATGTAGAAGCAATAAAAAAATGTATAACTAAGATATCACTATCCCCATATAGTCTTTGCTGAGGCTAAAGCATAACCAACAATGGAATAAATTCTTCAATTCTTATTTGTTTAAACAGATTCATGACATATGAAGTAATTGAATTGGCTTAAGGTGGTTAAGCTATTTGAGGATAGACTTTGTTTCTTAGTGTTGCTCTCAGTAATTTTTAATTTTTGAACCATATTACTTTCAAATTTACCAAAATATATGTTTTCGGAGCACATTATTTCAGTGTAGAACATATTATTTGAGTGTTGAATCATATGATCAAGATCTATATTTTATGTGTCTTTGCCCCTTAATTGACTTCAGATTTTGTTTGTAGAAAGCCTACATGATGTTTTTAAAGATCTATTAGTTATACTATGACTTGGAAGATTTTAGCTTATGTTTTTTAATAGTGTCATCAATATTCCTCAAATGAGGACATCCTCACATGATATGCACCCTATATATACATATAAATTCTCAATAGATACTATGATCTTAGCTATTAGTGGCCATATCGGGCACTTTGATCAACAAATCAACATCAATAAATAACATTGCTAATAGATATGCAAATAAGTAACCTAAAAGGAAGTATGACAAACAATTAATTGGGAAGCATACTAGAAAAGAAGTTGAAACCAATACAGATAAGAAAATAAATGATACCTCATTAGTGGTTCCTTCATCATCTTTGTAGCCAATCTTTACTAGGATCTCATGTATAGCTGTTAAATCCTTTCTAAGACAAGCTTCACCTAGTGGAGACAATGATTTTAATTCCAATAAAGACTCATCACCATGTGATATTTCCATCAGGATGTGGGAAGGAACCTGCAAAATAACAATGCATATGTATAAAGACTAAAAGCAAGAAAGAACCATCTATGGTTTTTGTTAAATAAGATCATTATATTAGTAGGTAAATGAATATTCATATACTCTATGACATTAGTGAGTCTATATATGTAACCTTCTCCTTTAACAATAGAAGATTGATTATTTCTCTCTAAATCTAACATGGTATTCAAGCACAAGCCTAAAAGAAGAAGAAAAAAAAAACCTAACCCTAGACAATTGTGCTGCCGGCCCTTCCAACCTTCTCTCCTCATTACCGGTCTTTGTGTCCTCCCTCCCTCACTGTCGGCACCTTCCAGCCTCTCCTTACTACCAATCTGTTCCTTCTGCCAGCTTTTCTCCTTCTTCTATCGTCTTTCTTTGCGCTAGCCATCTAAACTGACAGCCTTTGCAACCCATAAAAAATTGTGTTTGCTTCGATTGTGTTGGCACAACCCACTATATCTTTACGATCATTGACGAGTCATCTTCCACCTAGACTTGGAAAATAGGTCGGACCAGGCCAGTTTGGTCCAAAAAATATGCAGCCCGATCGACCTTAGACCGGGCCGAACCGACCCGTTCCACCGATGGGACTAGGCTAGGCTAAAGGTAACGGCCCTTTGACCCGACATGACCCTTGGCCTGCTTTTGGCCTGGCTGAGTTAGGCTAGGTCAGTCCATTGGGTCGTTTAATTTAATAAAAAAATAATTATTTTTTATTAATAAAAAAATATTTTTTATACATACAAAAATAAAAAATACATAATGATTTAAAAAATACATAATTATTTTTTAAAAATAAATTTTACATTTTTACATTTTTTTTACACTTTTACATAATGATTTAATCATTTTTGGAGACTAATCTAGTACCCTCGTTGATGTTGAAGTCGCATCGTCGTCTTCTGATTCCTCATTTAAGTTTGAAGACGATCAACCGCATCATACCAGTCTTTTAAGTATACAGAGATTTCTACAGACTTTTCAGATAATCTACATCTTTTATTACTTAATACTTTTTTTCCTGTAAAAAATGTAGATTTCGACGCTACTATTGATGCCTAAATCATTAGTAAATCTTTTGTCATTTTTGAAACTATAGGAAGTCTAATTACTGTACTAGACCACCACTTTAATATGTTTAAGTTTTCTATTTCTAAATCACTCAAAGTAAATTCACATTTTAAATAATTTTCTAATTCATTATTTGTAGTTGATTTTACCTATTTTTCTTCCTTTTTATTTAATTTACTCCAAAAAGAACTATCATTACTACTACTTATATTTGTTCCTATAAAACTATATGTGTGACCACTACTACTACTTTCACCATAATTTTAGCATATTCTTCAAATAATTTATATAAAGTTATCATTATTTTATTATTATATGAATTTATATAGTCATTTTTATTCATGTTACTAAAAATATCATCTATAAGTACTATACAATTAATTAATCTATGCCTAGGATCCATAATTAAAGCTAAACATGTTTACATTGGAGACTCATTTATTATATTTAGTTTCCATTAATTTAATAATATCTACAAAAGCTGAAATATTTGTATATTATTGAAAAATATTTGTAATATTAAATAAATTAATTAAAATTAGAGAACTTATTAGATAATATTGACCAAATAATTATTTAGTTACATTATAAAATGGTTCTAAAAAATTATATAAGAACTTTGTTGATGACTTGAACTTAACATATTATAAATTGAGTTCCATCTACGTTGAACATCCAATTTAAATTTTCTAAGTTTTAAACCATTTTGTGCACATACATGTCTAAATTCTTGATATCTTTTAACTGATGTTTGAATAAATAAAATAATTGTTCTTATATTTTCTATATAAGACCTAATACATTCTATACTATCTTTTACAATTAAATTTAAAATATAACAACAATACCTACAATGAAATAATTCACCATTTAATATTAATATTATATTTCTTTTTAGTAATTCTATTGCAACATTGTTATTAGAAGTATAGTCAAATGATATGGTATTTATTTTAAAAAATATATTATATTCTTTAGCAATATCTTCTATCATATTTGATATAGATTTACTAACGTATGGATGATCAAATATTTTAAAAATAATTAATCTTTTTTATAAATTCCATTCTATATCTATCCAATGTGCAGTTAAACATAAGTATGGAAAATTATTTGAACCAGTCCAAACATCACATGTTAATGATATTTTACATAATAAACTAAAAAATATTCCAATTACATTTTTTTTATCTTTTTTAAATGTTTTATAAATTATATTTCTTATTGTATTTCTAGAAAAAATTTTAAATTGTGGATTCAAATAATTTTGTACACATTATTCAAATTTTTTATTTTCAAAAAAAAAAAAAGTTATTCGTCTTGTACTATAAATTTTGTTATTTCTTCTTTAACTTCTTCTATATTATATTTCCAGTTTACTATGCCACTACTAGAACCTACGTGTAATTTAACTTGTCTTAAATAAGTGTTATCATCTTTATGATGTTCAGCTATACATTTTCGTAAATGTCTAACTATGTGGCCTACACCTTCTTCCCTAAGACACGTGTATGTTGTACTACAATAATTACAATAACACCTACTTTCATCTACAGGGTCTACAGTTATATGCTTTCAAACTCAAGAACTTTGTTTCTTAGATTTCTTAGAAGCTGTGGATTGTGTTGGAGTGTTTTAGGATTGGTCTAATGCCTGAGTAGGGATATAATCATGGCTACCAATATTTTCCATTTTAATATAAAAAAACTGATTATAAAATAAAAAAAATCTTTATTCCATAAAACCTAAAATCCAAAAATGAAAGGATTAGAAGTAAAGAATTTGAAGAGATTAAAAGTAGAGAAAATTTAATGTTGGAGACGGATAGAGAATAGCAGGCGTAATGAAGTCCAAAGCCAAACAACAAAACTTGAAATCATCACTTGAGCAAAGAAGTGAAATTGAGAGAGAATTGTAGAGAATAGGAATAAAGAAGAGAAGATTGAGCCGTGAAAAAAGAAATAGTTGGATAAAAATGTATTTATAGGTGAAAAAGGATGGTTTTTAAGTGAAAAAAAAATAAAAAATAAAATAAAGCAACGTTCCAATGGAACGTTGAACGTTGGGCTTTTTTTTTATATATATTTTTTAAAATCACGAGCCGACCCGACCAGACTCGGCCTATGCTGGCAGGATAGACAAGGCCTACTTAGTCAGGTCGACTAGGCCGTGCACTTGGGCCCTGCCCAAGGCCCACGACAAGCTTAACCCCGCCCAACCCACGCTGAGATTTTCTGGGTCGGACCAGGCCGTTTCTTGGGTTAGGCCAAACGACCTTGGGTCAACCTAACCCAATTTCCATGTCTACCTCCACGCCCAACAAGACGAGTTACTTCCTGCAGGCCTTCCTTCCAATGGACTTACGAGCAGATTGCTTGGTATAGGCCATCTCATCTTCTTTTTCTTCACCTCCTTTTCATAAATTCTTTTGCTCCTTGCTTCTTTGAAATGGCAAGAGTGTTTCTTGTGTGTACAGGCTAGCCTACCTCTTATGTTTGTGATTGTTGCTTGTCGTGGTGGTGTGCACCATGGCCTCATCTTCCACCTCTAATGTTGTTGATGATGTCTAGCTATGAAACTCAACGTTAGCAACTATCTGCTGTGGTCCAAATCTTTTACTGTATTTCTTGATGTTCATCGGAAAGCACACTATATCATTGTGTTTTTCGATGACATTTTGCTATGGTCGCATTCTAGATGTTGTGCATACTCTTATGGTTTGGATGAATGTCCCAAAATGACTAGTTTTGACGTTGTTCTTACTATTATTTAATCAATATAATGCCATCAGCTATCCTTTTTTAGGACATTTCTCTCCGTCATTTGTGTCTTAATGAGAGCCTTTTCTATATTCCTCCTAGAGTATTTGATTGTATTTGTCATGTTCAAGATCACTCAACTTGACAAGTTAGCTCTTAGAGTTCTTAAGTGTCTTTAAGGGATACTCTGGAACTCAGAAAGGATACTGTTATTACTATCCACATTTCCAGAAGTACTTCTCTGAATCCATACTCTTCTTCTCTTCTTCCACATCTATGAGGTTTATGTCTGTACCTATTCCTGTACCACCTCTCACTATAGTTCTACCTATTCCAATCCATATTGAGTCTTGCCCCTTATAGGTTTATCGTCGCCACTAACAAAGAAACTTGACCACCTCAACTCAGGTTGATACTACTTCCGCTTCTGCAGGTCAATCATCCTTTGACTTCCATCTTTCCATTACCCTACCCATTAACTCAGTAGTTGTTAGTTATCATTGGATTTTAATTATCAAACACAAAATAGATGACTCTATCGATAGATACAAGATCCACCTGGTAGCTAGATAATTCACACAGACATATGATAATGATTATGTTGAAACTTTCTTACCTGTTGTTCGTCTAAATTCCATCCGTGTTTTACTATCAGTTTCTCTCAATGAGGATTAAGAGGTACATTAGTTAGATGTGAAGGACACTTTTCTATATGATGATCTATTTGAGTAAGTTTGATGAAATAATCTCCTTAGTATGTTGTTCAGAAAGAGAATATAGTGTACCGCCTGAAAAAAGTTATATATAATCTTAAACAGAGTCTTAGAATTTGGTTTGAGAAATTCAATTAGATTATTATGGAAATAGATTTTAGACATTGTACTATTGATCACTTTATCTTTATCATGAAATCAAAAGATGGGTATGTGATACTAATTGTTTATGTTGATTATAGTCACTTTACAGCTTACACGGAGTGACACAACCAATATAAATCTAGAAAGTCACTTTATTACGAAAGATATTAGCGACTAAGATACTTCTTGAAGATTGAGTTTGCCTATTAAAAGAATAAGCTAATGCTATCACAAAGAAAGTATGCATTTGATCTACTTCAGAAGGTAAGCTTGTTAAGGTGCAAGCTAGAGTCTATATTAGTTGTCCCAAATTTGGATTTTTGAAATGATTCTTCTTAACTTTTAGAGGATCTAGGTAGATACGAGAAATTAATTAGCACATTCATCTACTTGACTATGACTATACCCGACATAACCTATGCAGTAGACCTACTAAGTCAATTTACACATGAATCCAGAGAGATTCGCTAGATAGGAGCCCTTCGTATGTTATCTTACATCAAAAGAACTCCAAAGAAAGGTCTATTGTATAGAAAATATGGACATTTAAATGTCGAGGCTTACTTAAATTATAGTTATACAGGAGATAAAGCTAACAAGAAATCTACTTAAGTTATTGTACCTATGTTAGAGAAAATCTGATCACTTAGCACAATTAATAGAATGTAGTTTCCCATTCTAGTGTAGAGACAGAGTATAGGTTTGTGACTCATATTGCATGTGAGATGATATGACTATGATGGTTATCTAGTGAATTTAGATTCAGTCCAAACTCCTATGTCTATGTACTGTAACAATCAGACAGCTATTTTCATTACAAATAATCTTGCATTTTACAAAAGAACCAAGCATATTAAAGTTGACTATCATTTCATTAGAGGTTTAATTGTGAAAGGATTCATATCTACTGTTCATGTTTTGTCTATTGAAGAACTTGTCGATATCTTTACTAAGGACTTAGAAGTTGGTGTATTTGAGTCTCTATGTAATAAATTGGGTATGATGAATATATATGCTTTACTTGAAAGGGAGTGTTAGATAAGATCATTATGTTAGTTGATAAATGGATATCTATATACCCTATGTCATTAGTGAACCTATATATATGTAATCGTCTTCTTTAATAACAGTAGATTGATTGTTTGTCTCTAATTCTAACAATTTCTAAACAAGCTGTGGAGAGAAAAAGAAAATCTATTATTAGAGGGCTTAAGTTACATATAAATAGGGGATTATGGTATACCTAGGTACATGGATATCCATTAACCCACTATCTAGAGTAACCTAAGTAGTATAGATACAACTCTAATACTCCCTCTCAAACTGGAGTATATACATTGAGTAAGCCCAACTTGGTACTTAAGGAGCCAAACACACTACAATTCAAGCCCTTAGTAAATATATCAGTCAACTGCTCAGATGAACTCGTATGTGGAGTAGAGATAGTTCCTTTTAACACCATATCTCTCACAAAGTGGCAGTCCAGTTTGGTACTTAAGGAGCCAAACACACTACAATTCAAGCCCTTAGTAAATATATCAGTCAACTGCTCAGATGAATTCGTATGTGGAGTAGAGATAGTTCCTTTTAACACAATATCTCTCACAAAGTGGTAGTCCACCTCAATGTGCTTGGTGCGCTCTTGGAAAGTAGGATTGTTGGCAATAAAGATAGCGACCTGGTTGCCGCAGAACATCGACATGGGTGTCTTTGGTGCAAATCACAACTCAGACAGGAAAGACTGGACCCACACCATCTCGCATGCAGTCTGTGTCATCGATCTATATTTTGCCTCTGCACTGGAACGAGATACCACATTTTGCTTCTTGCTCTTCCATGTAACCAGATTCCCTCCTGCATAGGTACAAAAATCGGAAGTAGACTTCTGATCCCCTCTGTCTCCTACATAGCCTGAATCTGAGTATGCCACCACATTGACATGACCATTTTTACCATAGATCAAACCCTTTCCTGGAGAACTTTTTACATAGGCAAGAACTCACAGGGCTCCATTCCAGTGTACTTCCCTTGGCTCATGCATAAACTGGCTAAGAAGACCCACAGCATATGAAACATCTGGCCGAGTCACAGTCAAGTAAATGAGTTTGCCGATCAATCTCCTATACTGACCTGGATCTTTTAATGGTTCAGAATGGGTATCCCGAAACAATGGTGACTGATCAACAGGTGTGCTCTGTGGTTTGCATCCTGAGAGACCTGTTTCCTGAAGGAGATCAAGAACATACTTTCTTTGAGATAGCATAATTCTCCCCTTTGCATAAGCGAACTCAATGCCAAGAAAGTACCTTGATTTTCCCAGATCTTTGATTGCAAAGTGAGCTGCCAAATGATCTTTTACCTCCTTGATGCCGTCCTGATCAATGTTTGTCACTGGAATATCTACATAGACCACAAGAATCACACACCCCTGCACAGATTGCCTATAGAAGACTGAGTGATCTACAGCACATTGTCGGAATTCTGCTTGCATCACAACTTTGCTGAATTTTTCAAACCATGCTCTGGGACTCTGCTTTAGGCCATAAATCGCCTTTCTGAGTCTGCATACCATATTCTCCCCCTGAGCAACATACCCTGAAGGTTGCTCCATAAGAACTGTTTCTGAGAGATCACCATACAAGAAGGCGTTTTTAACATCTAGCTGACAAATATCCCAGGAGTGGTTGATAGCCACAGAGAGAACAATCCTGATAGAATTAAGACGGGCAACTGGGGAGAATGTCTGATCATAATCAAACCCATACGTCTGTGTGAATCCCCAAGCGACTAGTCGGGCCTTGTATCGATCAACGGTGCCATTTGCTTTGTATTTGACTGTGTATACCCAACGACAGGTGACTACTTGGGCTCCTACAGGACGAGCCACCAATTCCCAAGTGCCACGGGCTATCAAGGCAGTCATCTCTTCATCCATAGCAGCCTTCCATTGCGGGTGTAAAAAGTGCTTCCTGGAGATTCTTGGGAATAGACACAGTGGAAAGAGACAAGGTAAAGGCATAGAATTGTTGATGTAGAGAGTCATAGGTAACAAAGTTGGAAAGAGGGTGAGCAGTAGAAGAACGAGTACCTTTCCTTAGGACAATAGGCAAGTGAAGGTCATTCTGTGGGAGATTTGAATCAGAGGAAGAGCTTGGTTGCACCGGAGGTGGAGGTGGCGGTCGCTGGCGCCGATGATATACCTGCAAAGGAGTGGGATTCACCAGAACTGAAGGTGGATTTGATATGGTAGGAACAATCACAGGTAGGGGAACAAACTCAACACTGAACTCCCCTCCAACACTAGCCTCACCATAATATGGGGAGGACTCAAAAAAGGTGACATCAGTCGAAACATAATACTTACCAGTGGGGGGTGAAAGCATCGGTATCCTCGTTGAGTTTTAGAGTACCCCACAAATACACACTTAATGGCCCGAGAAGACAGTTTGTCAAGGCCAAGAGAAAGATCTTGGACAAAAGCAGTACACCCAAAAACTCTAGGAGGCAAAGAAAACAGACTAGTATCTTGTTGAAGACGTGTAATAGGAATTTCTCCCCCAAGAGGAGCGGAAGGCATCCTGTTAATGAGATATGCCGCGGTAAGAATCGCATCAGACCACAGATATTTAGGCACCTTTATGTGAAGCATAATGGTGCGAGCAACATCAAAAAGGTGCCTGTGTTTTCTTTCTGCCACTCCATTTTGCTGAGAGGTGTGAGAACAGGTAGTTTGATGCAGAATACCAAGAGAGGTACAAAAGGAGTGGACTCTGTGCTGAACAAATTCCAGAACATTATCAGTACGCAAGCATTTGATAGTAACTCCAAACTGATTTTTTATTTCTAAAACAAAGGATTTAAATACATCAAATATAGAACCACGATCTTTCAACAGATATACTCACGACACTTTGGAAAAATCATCAATAAACGAAACATAATAACGATGACCTGATACAGACCCAACTCTCGAGGGACCCCAGATATCACAGTGCACTAATGCAAACAAGGTGGAACTAGACACTAGACGCAACGACTTGAAGGAAGTACGATGATGCTTTCCCAACTGACACGACTCACAATCAAAAGGTGACACAGTTACCTATGGCAAAGTCTGCTAAAGACGGTGGTGAGAAGGATAGCCCAAACGGTAATGCCATAGAGAAGACGGCTCAGAAGTAGAAGCAACAGACGTTAATCCTTGAGGGATATCATCACGGACCAGCATGTACACGCCATTTCCACGGTCATGGCCCAAATCAATCCTCTTCCCCGTCTGTAAATCCTGAAAGGTAAAATGAAAAGGAAAAAAAGTCACACTACAACATAACTGTTTGGTAATAGCACTGATGGACAAAAGATTTACAGGAAAAGTAGGAACATAAAAGACTTTATCAAGATGCAGTTGGGAAGAGGCTTGCACAGCCCCTTCACCGGATACTAAACAAGACCTACCATCAACAATTGTAACAGATTTAATATCAGATAATTGAGACAGACGGTGAAACAAATGTTTTGTACCTGACATATGGGAAGAAGCCCCAGAATCAATTATCCAAGAGGCTTCCCTGAAGGCCAAGAAAGCACTAGTACCTGCAGAAGCAGAATAAGAGGCAGTGGCTGTGGAATCAGTGGCCTGAAGCTGTAGAAACCTGTCATAATCTGCCTGTGAGATAGTAACAATCTGCTCCTCACCGGTGGACTGAGCTGGAGTAGAGGTAATAATGACATGTGCAGACGAGGAGGACGGACGGCCATGTAAATCACAACATCTTTCAATGCGATGACCAGACTTGCCACAATGTGTACACTTGTGACGACTACCACCATCAGAGCGGCCTCGACCACGAGAGCCATCACGACCACGTCCCCTAGTGGCAGCTAAGGCAGAGGACTCAGAAACTGTATCCACCAAAAAACAGAGTCCGGAGACGTGAAGGAGGCCTAAAATATGGCCAAACACACTCAAATCACTTCACCAGAGGACTGGACTGCCCATACACAGACAAAGGAATGACATACGGGCATCACCGACCAGACCACATGGGCCGGTGATCTCGTAGGAGGGCTGCCAGAACCTCGGGCTGCTGGACAGTGGCCAGCGGCTGCTGCAAAGGGGCCGGAACAGTGCCTGCCGGCGGCGGACTGGGACTGGACCGGAGGAGGAGTCAGCACGGAAGGGAGAGGAAGCCGGTTGTGCCGCCAGATGGCCGGAAGTTGCTGACGCCTGGCCAGAAACGGCTCTGCAGTGGCCGATAGCGGGTAGATCTAGGGTTTTTTTTGTTATTTAGAGAGGAAAGAAAACCTAAGCTCTGATACCATGTGGAGAGAAAAAGAGAATCTATTATTAGAAGACTTAAGTTACATATAAATAGGGGATTATGGTATACCTAGGTAAATGAATATCCATTAACCCACTATCTAAAGTAACCTAAGCAATATAGATACAACTCTAACACAAGCCTTCCATGAAAAACATTAAGGAAAAACATTAAGATATTTTAATTTATTTACAACAAATCCAAGAACAACTATTCAACCCCACAAACAAAATGTCTAAAAGTTAAAAAAAAATCCCCAATCAATACCCCTAATGGACAGCAACTCCTTAACCTCAGAATAAAAGAAGAAACCAGTAGCTAATCCTACTGTAGAGAAAAATAATCTAATTGCATAAATCAATCCCTGTAGCAAATCCATTATATATTTTCTTTATTACAAATTCAATCCCAGTTTGCCATGAACTACCTCGATGTCAAGAAAATATCACAGTTTAACAAGATCTTTTATTATAAAATACTTTTTAAAATATTTCTGTCTCTTCTACACTTACAGATTCACTTCCCATCACAAGGATATCATTCATATACACCATTAGAATCACGTTATTGGAGTCCCACTGTTTATGATATATAGAGTAATATATATCACTCCTAGTAAAGCCAACTACTGTCATTGATTGACTTACTTTTTTCAAATGATGCACAAGAACTCCATATGAGTCCATAAATAGTTGGACATAATTTGCATACTTTCATAGTCTCTCTCTAAACAACATACCTTGGAGCTTGTTCCATAAACATAATCTTACATAAATCTTCATACAAAAAAGACGTTCTTGACATCCAAAAAAATTGACATAGACTTTGTAATTACAACTAAAATAAGAATTTAAATGGAACTCATGTGGACAACAAAAGAAAAAGTCCTACATCGTGTATTAGTGTAAATTATTTGGCAACAAGAGGAACCTTGAACTTGTCAACTGTTCCATATGATATTTTACTATAAATATCCATCAACGAGTCTGCACTTGTACGAGAATGTATAGACTCCCATGTTCCTTTAGAAGGAAGAGCAGATATTTCATCATCCATTACACAACACTAGGTCAGGATTTGTACTAACCTTCAAAACACAACAATTGAGGTGAAAAGTTTGTGGTACTCATTGCATCCCAATGTGTATATCCTAGACACTTTCTTAAATTAAACATAACTGCTACAATGTTTAAAACAATAATTAAATGAATTAAAAGAATGATTGTTGAATTTGTGAAGGATATTTATTGGCTGAAAAGCTGCCTTAGGCAGACGAATTTTTCTATTCCCTGGAGCTAAAGGTTGCAACAGGTTGATGGTTGCCTTGAGTTTACCCCAGCAATGGCACAGGGAACAGGATCCCCTATATGCCTACCCTTCGTTTAAAGTGGAGATTAAACCATGATTGGAACTAAAAAAGATAGATAACAATGATTAGAACTAAAACAATAACTGTTGGAGGCAGAAGTCGGGAAAAACAAAAGAGACATATGAGAGACTAGATACCCTAGACATAAACGGATATCCAATAATCCATATAACCATAAAGACTTAACTACACATGTATTATATCTCTTACACTCCCCCTCAAACTGGGACATATCAATCATGCCTAACTTGTTACACAAAGACTTGAACATCCCAACACTACGACCCTTGACGAAGATGTCCGCTAACTACTTCGAAGATTGTGTAGGGTGTAGAAATAACTCCTTTCATCACCAGATCTCTCACATAGTGACAATCAACCTCAATGTGTTTCGTGTGTTCACGAAATATTGGATTGTTTGCAATGAATATAACAACTTGGTTATCACACTACGTGGACATAGGTAGCTCAACACCAAGCCCAAACTGCTTCAAGAATGACTTGATCTACATCATCTCATAAGTAGTATGGACCATGGATCTATACTCTAACTTAACACTGGACCTTGATACTACATTCTGCTTCATTTTTCGCCATGTGACAAGATTACCACCGACATAAGTACAACAACTCAATGTAGATTTCCTATCCCCATAATCTCCTGAATATAACAACCTGGTTATCACACTGCATGGACATAGGTAGCTCAACACCACGTCCAAACTGCTTCAAGAATGACTTGATTTACATTATCTCATAAGTAGTATGTGTCATAGATCTATACTCTAACTCAACACTGGACCTTGACACTACATTCTGCTTCTTTTTTCGTCATGTGACAAGATTACCATCGACATAAGTGCAACAGCCTGATGTAGATTTCTTATTCCCATAATCTCTTGCATATCAGAATAAGCCATGATTTCTATGTAACTATTCTCTCTATATACTAGACCCTTGCTTAAAGTTCCTTTAACATAAGACAGAACATGTAGAAAACTCATCTAGTGTACTCTCCTCGATTCATGCATGAACTGGCTCAATAGACTGATTACGTATGAGATATCAGGCTAAGTCACTGTTAAATAAATGAACTTCCCAATCAACCGTCTGTATTGACCTGGATCTTCTAACAAGTTTGAACTAATGTCCCAAAATGCTGATGTCTGTTCAACCGAAATACTCTTTGATTTGCATCCCAAAAACTCTGTTTCATGTAGAAAATCTAGGACATATTTCCTCTGTGACAATGTCATCCTTCTAAGTGCATAGGCAAACTCAATCTCAATAAAGTAGCGTGACTTTCCCATATCCCTTGTGACAAAATAGGTTTGGAGATGTTATTTTATATCTACAATACCCTTCATATCACTGCTTGTCACCAATACATCATCCACATACACTGTCAAAATAACGCATCCACGAATAATCCTCTTGTAGAAAATTGAGTGATCAACAGTGCATATCTAGAATCCCCTAGCTAGAACCACTTGACTAATTTCTCAAATCATGTCCGAAGACTTTGCCTGAGACCATAAATTACTTTTTTTAGTCTATATACATGATCCTCCTTTTGAGCAACATAATCTGAAGGTTACTTCATAAGTATAGACTTGGTCAGATCGTTATATAAGAAAGTATTCTTGACGTTCACTTGGCACAATTGCCAAGAATTGTTGAGAGCTAGAGACAAAATAATCCAGATGAAATTGAAACGGGCGATAGGAGAAAACGTCCCTGCATAGTCGATGCCACAAGTCTGAGTGAAGCCTCCAGCAACCAATTTAGCCTTGTATCTCTCAATACTGCCATCTATTTTATACGTGATAGTGTAAACCCATTTACAAGTCACTACTGTAGCCCCAATAGTGTAGATCACCAACTCCCAAGTGTCACGATTAGTCAATGCAGCTATCTCTTCATCTATAACAGTCTTCCAGTGAGGAAGGAGCAGTGCCTCTTGATGCTTTTTGGGAATAGATTCAAAGAAAGAGACAAGGTAAAACTACGAAAACGAAGATGAAGAGACTCATAAGAAAGAAAATGTGAAATAGGATGAGCAGTAGAAGAGCGAATACCTTTCCTAAGAGTAATAGAAAAATCTAAAGGACTAGGAGGCGGATTTGCGTTTACAGAAGTGACAGGCTCTGGTGGTTGCTGACGACGCCAATAGACCTGTAAGGGACGAGGATCTGTTTGTTGTACAAGAGAACTACCTAAGAGACAACATTCTGCAGCTCAACAATAGAAAGTATGGAAACAAACACAGTAGATGAAGGGATGTCATCAGAGTAACGTAGAGACTCAATGAAGGTAACGTTAGCGGAAACAAAAAACCACCGAGTAGGAGGATGAAAACGACGATAACTTTTCTAAATTCTAGAATACCCAATAAAAATGTACTTGATAGACCTTAGAGACAACTTATCTAAGTCCAGGAGTAAGATCCTAAACAAAAACCACACAACCAAAAACTCTGAGAGTTAAATTGAATAAAAGCCACACAATAAAAAAACTCTCAGGAGGACACGAAGTCTGATGTATAATTTCTAGTGAGACATAGTATGATATAATTCTAGACTGAACAAACTCAAGGACATTGTTAGTACGTAAATATTTTGGAGTAATATCAAATAAATTTTTTATTTCCACTAAAAAGATTTTGAGTACATAATAAATATAACTACGATCTTTAAGCAAATAAACTTAAGACACTCTTGAAAAATCATTAATAAAGATTATATAAAATCTATGACTCTATTGATGTGGATTTCAGGGGTGTAAATGTAGATATCGTCGTGTCCACTCAAGTCAACACCTTTTGTTGTGAACACCACTTATCCTTCGCTTTCGTTGATTGATAAGGTACATTATGGGAGATGGTTGTAGTGGATGTAGTGATGTGAGTTTCCAGTTCACTAAATCAATGGTAAGATATTGTCCAATAGCATCCCCATGCTACGTGGTATCCCTCTCTTCAAGAAAAACACGAAAAATAAAACAAGAATCCAAATTAGATCCGATGCGGTAAAAAAAAATCAAAAGAAAAAATAAATGACATGAACAAATAAACCTAATACTAACTAGGAGTTGTTCTCGTATGCATATGCCATGGACTATATTATGTCACGTAATGGATTATATGCAATAAAAAAAGAAATAATTAAAAAACAATACTCCTTTCACCCTCGTACGTTGTGAAATAAATAGAGAAAGTGAAGACATGGTTGGAACTCCAGAGGTGCACTATAACTTGAATTGAAAGGATCTCTATGGATCTAAGATTCTCATGGAATTTTGACAGGACCTCACCTAAGATTTCTCTCTCTAGGCAATCTCTTCCTAATTTCAAAAGGCTCCTCGGAACTCAAGGTCTGGAAGTCTATTTATAGGCACCATCGTTGAGGAACGGATTATGAAAACTTCTAAAAGCAAATCAGTTTGAAAATTCGAAAGTAGGGATATTTAAGATTCGTCGCCGGTGGGACAGGCGACATATCTAGATATCTCGCTAAAAAGACTGGCGATAGCCCAAAAGTGCTATTTACCATTGTAGAAAAATAAACAAAAAACTCTCTTGAGGACTAATCGCCGCTTATAACGGCGCCGAACCATAAATATTACCGTTTTTAAAATAAAAATCCAAAATCGATTCAACAAATATCTAACAATTGTAAACGACTCATCCTGAAATTTTCACACTCTCGAAATTGCTAGAATATTCTAGAAAATATTTGAATTCAAAATCAAATTTTAAATCAAAATCAAATTTAAAATATGAAATCCCCAATAATTACGAGAGCTATGTCAGATATATTTACAACAAACTCTAATCTTGTAACTAAGTAAATATTTAGAAATTAAGTACATGTTGAAATTATCCTTTTAAATTATAAAGAATTCTAGTATTTAAAAAATGATAATTAATATTCTATCTCGTTTTCGAACATGATAAAAATATATGATATTAAAATCAACATCACCCATTCTTTTAGAATTTTTTAGAATTATCTGTCATTGATAAAGATTTATATGATATTCCATAAATATATATAAGTACTTAGAAAATCCTAGAAATTAGAATAATCATGGGAAAAATCATGATAATATTTATAAATATCTCATATATTATATTAGAGTTCAGGATGACAAATTATTTGGAGAGAAAAGTCCAAGATGTTAGGCACCTACTGAGATGATGCTGGAACAACTCATCGCCTATTGTATAGGCGATGAAATGTGTCGCCTACACAAGTGGCAGCAAATCTTGCCGCCTATCTCTAAGGCGCCATCCGAGTCTTTTGCATTTTATCTCCTGTATTTTACATTAAATCTAGAAAAATTCCTTAAAAGTCCGGAAAATAATCAGAAATCGTATAAAATCCTTAAAAACATCTTTTTTAAGCTCAGAGTACTCAAATCTGCCATCAATTTGAGTGAGATGAGAGTATTCTCTGCCACAGCTAGCGACTCATACCAAAACGTTTAAGAGACTCAAGTCTACCACCAGCTTGAGCGGATTAACTCTGCCACAGTTAACAACCTTGAACTAAGTAAAATCAAGAATGTTTTTAATGAAAATATGAAATATCTAGAAGATAAAGCAGAAGATTCCTAACCTCGTGATCTCACCTCAAAAGTTTTGATTCTAGATAACTCTAGGAAATGCGAAAATAGAATATCTACAAACTTGACATTGATGGAATCCTAGTAAGATCCTAGATATCACAATGGACTAACTCAAACATAGTAGGACTTAACACAAGACGCAAATATCTAAATGAAGCACGATAATACTTACATAACTAACACGACTTACAATCAAAACGCAAGACAAAACACCATAGTAAGGCTTACTGAAGCTTCTGGTGAGACAGGTAACCTAAACGGTAGTGCCACGGAAATGACGGCTCAGAGGTGAATGACGACTTACAATCAAAACGCAAGACAAAACACCATAGTAAGGCTTACTGAAGCTTCTGGTGAGACAGGTAACCTAAACGGTAGTGCCACGGAAATGACGGCTCAGAGGTGAATGACGACTTACAATCAAAACGCAAGACAAAACACCATAGTAAGGCTTACTGAAGCTTCTGGTGAGACAGGTAACCTAAACGGTAGTGCCACGGAAATGACGGCTCAGAGGTGAATGACGACTTACAATCAAAACGCAAGACAAAACACCATAGTAAGGCTTACTGAAGCTTCTGGTGAGACAGGTAACCTAAACGGTAGTGCCACGGAAATGACGGCTCAGAGGTGAATGACGACTTACAATCAAAACGCAAGACAAAACACCATAGTAAGGCTTACTGAAGCTTCTGGTGAGACAGGTAACCTAAACGGTAGTGCCACGGAAATGACGGCTCAGAGGTGAATGACGACTTACAATCAAAACGCAAGACAAAACACCATAGTAAGGCTTACTGAAGCTTCTGGTGAGACAGGTAACCTAAACGGTAGTGCCACGGAAATGAC
>JAMKQA010010645.1:0-31651 GCA_024699735.1 Posidonia australis
ACTCCACTGCTCTAGCCAAAGTGGGGTACTCGTAGCCCAAGACCCTCGATCTGAGTGCTGGAGTCAGTCCTTCCACGAACCTCTTGGCTCTGCGCTGCATAGTGTCAAATGCCAGTAGCATTACTCCCTGGCACAAAAATACTTAGATCTGTCCATGTTCTTGGTGATGAAGTACTTCTGTAGATGATCCTTCGTTTCCTAAATACCAGTAGCATTACTCCCTGTCACCAGAATATCATCCATATAGACGGTTAACAAAACACAATCATTCTCTGTCCGCTTGTAGAAAACTGAGTGATCACCACACAGCGACGAAAACCACAAGTAGAAACAATATTGCTGAACTTCTTAAATTAGATTCGTTGACTCTAGGGTTTGTTGGCAGCAACTAGAGGCAGGAAGGGGGGTTACAGAGTGACTTGGGCTCATCGTAGGGCCAGCAGTGGTGGGGGTGGACAGCCGGAGATTTGACGGAGGGCTGCTTGCAGCAACGATGTGTGTAGGAGAGTAGGCGACTACAGACGGTGCACGCGGATGATTGGCTAGGTGCAGACGGCATGCACAGGAGGTGCTTGGGTGTTGGAGATGCTGTCAGTGTTCGAAGGAGGTTCGACAGGGGTTACTGACGTCAGAAAAGGTTGTTGGAAGTTGGAAATTCTTGGGTTTCTAACCTTAGTTCTGGATACTATGTGCAATTGGGAGAAAAAATAATATCTTATCTATTATTAGGGCTAAAGGTACATATATATAGGTTAGAGTTAAATGGATACTTAATTGGATATCTAAATACCCTGTAAGACTATACTAACTCTATAGACTTAATAAGACTTAACAATTTTTATATTAATCATGCATGACATAGGATTCCTTGATGATTTAAACACAATTAGCATTGATACTACTTGTTGGATTTTATATATTAAACTGTTTTCTTTTGTAAACGGTAATATATTAATTGATCTGAAATTCAATCACACCAAATTTAAAAACCACAGTGAAGTATAGTTCATCAAATTTCAGACTTGTGGAACAAAAATACAGACTCCAAAAGGAATCACAGCCAACATCAGGCTAAAATAGAGTGTTCAAAATGTATCAAATTGCAAAGTTCAATTAACAAAATATTAATCATAAGATGGGATTTCATCCGTAGTAGTTTGGAGGGGTTGGTTGTGATCCGATGGCCTGTTAATTTGGGAAGCATGAGTTGTATGCTCTATAGCCCTTTCACGTTCCAAGGCTGAAATTGCACGAAGATCCTTTTCTTTTTCAAAGCCTTACCCAAGTATTTAATGCAACAGTGACAAATAGATAAAATTTCGTTAATAATAATATAAGGAGATTTACATATTCTCTTAAAAATTCTGTTATTCCATTCCTTCCAAATAGACCACAGAATTATCTGAATCAATGTGTGTCTGTCTTTAAAGGAGAAGTCAGATTTCAGGGGAATGAATGAAAATAAATCAGTAATAGAACATATAGTAGGATATAAAGGACCCTGAATAAAAACATTCCATATAGTTGTAGCAAAGGGACAATTGAGGAATAAATTAGTAGTTGTTTCCTCATAATCTCTACAAAAGGTACATATTTCAGAACCATTTCATCTTTTTTGCAAAGGTTGACTTTAGTTAAAGCCTTATTGAATAAAACTAACCATGAAAATAGTTTAACTTTTAAAGGGACTCAGTTGAGCCAGATATGATCGTGAAATTGAAATCTAAGTCCACCATCATTTATAACATTGTAACTGGAATTGACAGTATAGCAGTTTTTAGAGGGAGTCTACTCCAAAGTGTCCTCTTTAGGACAAAGCATTATATTGTTTAGAATATTTGTAAGTATGTCAGTCTGAATTTATATATTGACTATGTTTTCATGTGATGTAGGATCAGTAAATAAATTAGCAAAATCCTCTCTATAAGTTTCAATTGTTTTTACAATTGAGGCTTTTTAAAATTTAGCCAGGGAAAATATTCTTTAGTTTTTCCCCACACCACCATCTATTTTCCCAGAAAATAGTGTTATTACCATTTTTTACTTGAAAAGTGGTAAAATTATTGAATAAATTGAAACAACCATTTATTTCCTGTCAGATTGGAGAAGATCTTCCAGTTGATGTATTTAGAAGTGTTTCTGGCAATGATCTAGAAAAATATCTAGTTTTTAAAATTTCTTTCCACTTTAGGGAGTAAGAGTTAGAAGATAGCTGCCATAGCAGCTTAGATTTTAGAGCTATGTTAAAGCTTTTAATGTTTATGATTCCCCATCTTTTATGAGCTTTTACTTTGCATGGTGTTGTCCATTTAACCAAATGGAAAGTAGAGGAAGAAGAAGAATAGGATTTTCAAAGGAATTTACACCTTAGTTTGTCAATTGCTTTCTCTACCTTAGCTGGTAGGTGAAAAACAGAGAGGAAATAGGTAGGGATGGCTGAGAGTACTGAATTTACCAGAGTTAGTCTACCACTCAAAGATAATTGCTTGGCCTTCCAAAGAGAGTTTTTTTGATAGTTTTTCGATAACTGGTGACCAATCTGTAGTATTTGCCCTCCTGAAGTGTAAGGGTAAATCCAGATATCTGATAAGAAGAAGGGATGTAGAACATCCAAGAATATAGGAAGATCTAATGGTGGAGTCATCAGGAATCCCAATACCAGTGAGAGAAGATTTCTGAAAATTTATTTTTAATCTAGAACAAGTTTGAAAGCAACACAGAATCCTTTTAATGTTAATTATATTTTTCTCAGTAGTTGATAGAAATAATATAGTATCATCTGCGTATTGTATATTAACTATGTGTGGTCCATCATCAGGTAGTTGAATGTCTGAAATCAAATTGCTTTCCACAGCAAGTGATAACATCCTATTAAGGATGTTAGTAACGACGATAAAGAGTAGGGGTGATAGTGGATCTCCATGTCTTAATCCATTAGAAGTTTTAAAAAAATCCTTTGAGTGAATCATTAATTAAAATAGAAAATCTAACATGAGAAATGCACATCTTGATCCAATTTGTCTATTTGAAGCCACAGTCCAGACCTGATAGGGAATCTAGTAAAAAGTCCCAATTAACATTATCGAATGTTTTTTCAAAGTTCAATTTTAACACATACCCAGGGATACCCACTACTTTCATATAGTGTAGTGTTTCTAGGGCCACTAAGAAACAATCTCCTATATATCTTCCTGGGATAAAGGTACATTGTGAATTATCTATAACTTTGTCAATAACAGAGGGAAATCTTGAAGTCAGAGTTTTAGTGATGATTTTGTACAGACTATTAACTAGACTGATAGGTCTGAAATCTCTAATACATTGTACACCTTCCAGTTTAAGGATCAGGGAGATAAATGTTTGATTGATGGATTCTTGAAAATCAGTATCTGTGGAAGCATGTAGACTATTAAATACCTCAAGAACATCTAATTTTAACGACTTCCAGAACTGATGGAAAAAACACAGAGAAAATCCATCAGGACCTCTTGATATATTAAACTGTTGAATTTGATATATCTAACTTGTTGGGTTTAAAATATCAAATCTAGATAGAAGAACATAAAAGGGGAAAAAATTATCTTGTTCTTTTCACACAGGATCTTAACATATTAAATTATCAAAGATTAAACATAATAAGAAGCGTACCTAAATTCATAGAGAAGATCTGTACTTCGAGCTTTGAGGATTTGGTCTTCTAAGCCTTGAGTATACCATATTTCCCCGAGATAGTGGTATATTGTTCTTTCTTAGTATAGGATTGAGAACAAAACAATTGATATTATTGTTACTTTGGTTTGGGAATCACAACTCCTTATAATATATTTTATTTCTTATTTTCAAGTATGTTCATCATATAAAAAAGAAATAAGACCTTATGATTTTTACCCATGATCAACCTATACCATATGAGGTATCATTTAGTCTTATAATTTAATCCTTATTAGATAGCTTTAATGGACTAATCCTTTTAGATAGCCTATAATGCTTAATTAAATAATATATATAAGTTCTCATATTAAATAACTATGTCTAACAGTTTGTATTTGTTTGTTGTTTCTTTTCACAATTGATTGGAATGTGCAATAGTGGCAACGGGTAAGAAGACAGGAGTAGGTGGTAGCTTCAAGTGTAAATTGTAGGGGTGCAAATAGATATAGGATATCTATCCCGTATCCCTATTTGTATCTATTTATTAGAGGATATGAATTATCTGTATCTGTCTCAAACAGAAACAGATACAAATATGGATGTCATTTTTCAAATCTTCTATGATATCCGTTCCATAATTGTTATTCGTATTATATCCGTATTACATAGATATATTCTTTGATTTGATTGTAATATATAAAATTTTAATGACAATAGTTATAATTTATTGATTTTTATATGATTAGTTATGTAAAGTATATTCACTTACATATATTTGAAGTTTAGTCATAATTTTTTTTGATATTCAACTATATTCGTTTTTTTTTATCCGTATCCGTCTATTAAATATTCCTACTGTATTTGTATTTGTTTCCATTTTTTAAGAATATGGATATGCATTTTTTATATTTCAATGATATCCGTATCAGTATTCGTTTGTATTTTGTATAGATATGCATGTTTTATATCTGGATGATACACGTATCTATATTTGTTTCCATTTTTTAAGGATATGGATATGCATTTTTTATATGGTAACATTCATATCGTACTGTATCTGATTGTTTGCATTCCTAGTAAATTGTGTTCATTTAATGAACTCATTGATCAAGTATGGAATGTATTGTCATGGCCACCTCGAGTTTTGGTTCACCTAGAGAGTTGATTGTTATGATTCAGGTTATGTATTGGAAAACCACAGATGCAAAGTGGTGAAGGTTTCCTTATGAAATGTGGTCAGGAAACTTTGATTCTTTCACAAGCTGTTGCATCACATAATCAGTATGGATTTTGGTTTGCCACATTTTTGAAAATTAGTTCCTAACTTTATAGTATAAAATTGGGTTTTCCCAAATAGCTTGCCTTTTAGCTTCCCCCAGGAAGCATAACTGTTGAGGAAATCATAAAAGTAAAATCACTTCCAAATGTATTCTAAGAACACATGTGCAAAACGGTGACTTCTGAACTTGGGGCATGATTTATGACCACGTTGGCTCCTTGGGAGCGATATGCATCAATTACAATGCATATTCCTTGGTTGGCTGGTTGTAATTTCTATCTTTGTACTCTTTCAATCATTATTTGCCTTTTGATCTTTTGATTTTCTTGATAAATCATGTGATGTGTCAACCTTTTCATGTTGTTAGAACTAGGATAAGTTATTGTGCCTTGTGGCATCTTAGGTGAGCCACCCTATGACTTTGGTTTCTTATTTTGTTGGATTTGAGAATTCTATCATATGCGGTAAGTAAAATAAAAAGATGACCTCCCTCACCTAGAAGAGGATGCTCATTTGATCAAACAGTGGATGTATTTATGAATTTTCAGCTCTTTAGGTAATGGATGGTTGGGCAACTATAAGTGATCATTATCTCATGTGACTATAGGTAATGATTGGGGGGGGGGGGGGGGGGTGTGATTGTGTGAGGCATTCGTTGCAGCAGTTGGAGAATGGTGGGGAGCAAGAAAGTGACGATGAGGTGGTGGTGCTGGAGAGTCCACCTGTTGGTTATGTTAACGGGAAGAGGAAGGTTGTGGAGTCGGTGGAAATGGTTCGTTGGGTGGCGGGATGACCTGGGCATCCTTTGTTTGCCGTGAAGCTTAAAGGACGGTAGGAAGGTGTGGGGAAGGAAGTTAAGCAGTTATGCACAGGCACTTATTGTGAGAGAGGCGATTCTCATGTCTTGTTCAAGCAGTGGGAGCTCTCTTCAGCAGGTGCAGTTGATGTTCAAGCAGTGAGAGAGGCGATTCTCATGTCTTCGTTTGTGATTGTGATGCAGTAGTTGTGTTGATAAGCAGACAGGAATACATGGTAGCTTATAGTAAACTGCACAATTAACCATCCCATTCGTCAAGTCTTGAATACATTGTCATGTCCACATTTGCTTCTCTAGTCTGTTTGTTCATGTAAGTGTTGATTGTTATGAAAATGGTGAAGTAAGGCCATATGTGGAAATATGGTTGGGAAACTTAGAATCTGTCGAAAGCAGCCGGATCTCATAAACATTTTCAACAGGGTTAAATAAATTAATGTTTGCCAGTTCTTTGAAAATTAATTCTTCACTTTATAGTGCAAAATTGAGCGTCTCCTTAGCATGGTGTCAAATTTCGATCGGAGGGTGAAAGTAGCCAAACGACAATGATAGGTATGTCGCGACTTACCCCATGTTGGACGATATTTCGGTGGATGTCGGTCGCATCGGTGGATGATTGCTCTTTTTTTACGTAAATCCTCATGTATCGCCCGACACGCCTTCCCCGCAACACGACACCAGACACGACTTTAAAAGCCACGGGATTCTTTCGTCTATCAACATCCCAACAGCGTTTTCCCATTTTCTTTCACGCTCTGTCGACGTTCAGCGTCGTCGTTCACAAGCTTCTCCCACTGCGGGAGTCTTGCAGTCCAATGTCAACCTTCATCCAACCTCCAGTGCCGTCCGTCAGCGTCTTCTAGCGTCGTCCGCCGTGCGCCATCCGTCCAGCACCTTCTCTGGTACTCGCGTTCGCCGTCCGTCTCCCTGCATCGTCGTTGGCTCCGATCTCCAAGGCCAACCAGGTTCGTCGTCGCCTCCTTTTTTTTTTTGGGAATCTTCCAGTACAGGATACGGGACATATGAAATATGTATCGGGCCCGTTAATATCAAATATGGGTTAAGAGTTAAAAATCAGAGGGTTACGGGGGCTAAGAGTTAAAAATCAGGGGGCTAAGAGTTAAAAATCGGGCCCGTTAATACCAAGTTAAAAATCTTAATTAAAATAGATGATAAATATAAGGGATCATTTTTTTTTATTAAAAATGAATTGAACAGTATTTCTTTCCTTTTTTTTTCTTTAACTCCTATTATCTAACCCTTTATATTTTGTTTTAAAGTTTATGTCCAATGTCTTATTTTTTTCTTATGTAAAAGAGACGATGTCCAATGCTTTATCTTATGTTTATTTTTTTTTTAAATCCTTTCTTGCAAAAGTGAATTTACTGTCTTTCAAGTTCCAACAAATTAAAAATATATATGAAGCATTAACAATAGCCATCATTTTCTCCATTTTTTTTAACCTTTGTCTTGGAGTAAATCTTTTCTTTTATTTAAGAAATTCTCATATTTATTTTGTAAGTAATTAAAAAATAAAGATTTAACCTAATAATATTTCAATTCATTACATAAATAATAGATCTAACATAATAATTTTATAAAATCAGTGAATTTTTATAATTTTTAAAAAAAATAAGAATATTTCATAATTTATTTAAAAATTAGGAAAATTTAAAAAACATCAAGAATGATTGTAAAAATTAGGAATAATTATACTTGGTGTATTTCTATTTGTTAGATCTTAGGTTTTTGCATATAATTTCATGGCGTTTTGCATGATTTGTAATTTGGAAGACTTTTGTAATTTCATTTATTGATTTAATTTTATTATCTTTAATTAATACTTATCCCATATAAAGAGCAACCACCTGAACGTCCTCTAAGTCATTCGTATATCCCTCGACAGCCTCAATCAGTATATATAATTCCTCAATATCCACCAATGGGATTCTTAATACAACTACCAATATTACAATACTACTACTTCATCAATGAATATCAGACATATTAAAATCATGTCTTGGAACAACTATGTGTTCTGGAAAGAGTCTCAAATTCGACAACAAATTCATCGAGAACACAATATGACTGATGTACAGAAAGAATATTTTGATCCACCAAGACATTCCTCATGGTATTAAGTATATATAAGGTAACGTTTTTGAGTCTTTTTGTTTTTAAACATTTATTAAGCATTTTTATGTATTATTTATACTTCAGGATATTTCTATTAGGTCTACTACTGTATTTTCATGTGATATATATTGAAGAAGTTGATCTAAGTAGTCTAAGATGTAGATTATTACTTACTTTAGCTTATCTAAGAGTTTCAAATAAAAATTCAAATTTTTTTTACCATTTTCATGGACTTCCGTAAATTTACCGCGTTTCCACCGACATTTACACTGATGTTCGACATGTTTCCTATTTTTGTCGGACCGAAGTCCGACATGAAACCGACGTTTGATTTTATGTTCCCTAGTAGCTTATTTCTTTTAGCTTTTCATAGGAATCATAACTATCAAGGAATTCTGAAAAGTAACATCATAACTATCAACAAATGCAAAATGGTGATTTAAGAACTTCAGGTATCATTATCGACCAAATTGTGAATTGATGAGAATGGATATAATAGATTACATTATTTGCTATTTGTTGTTTGCCTCTCCATCTTTATACACTTCAATCGTTTTTTGTCTTCCCATGTTATTGACTTCCTTGGTGAACAATATGATGCATATGCTTTCTCATTTTGTTGATATCAGTCGCTTTACGCCTTCTTAGGTGAGTCGCCTTATGACTAGAGCTTCTCATTTTGTTAAAGTTTTAGATAAATGTCAATGTGGTAAGTAAGATTCAAAACACCTACTTGCCTAGGGAAGGGTGCTTATTTGATTGAATTAGTAAATATCATTGAGTTTGTGTCAGTGCTTATCAAATGGATTGTTTGGTGACCATAATGTGAACATTATTTCATGGTTTATTGGTTTTATTTACAGATGAGTAGCAACTTTGGATTGAAGATAAGTTGCATAACATTGCCACACCTTTTACATCTCTGTGGCTACAATGAATGTTGTTAAAGTTAATTGTAGTATGTGTTATTATTTTTTTAAGTCTAAACGGGTTATTGTATATTCATTTACTGTGGAGATATTTAATTTTCTTATAAATATGTAATCTCACATGTTCAATAGAATTAATCCTCTTTTCTTCCCAATTCTCTTCACATGGTAGCAGAGCATAGAAAAATAACCTAAAAAAATAAACCCTAACCGTTGTCGGTAAGTCACCAGCCCGTCGCCACCGTAGCCACCTTCGATAGCCCTTTTTGCCGCCGTCCAGCACCTCTCGGCCCTTCCTAGCCGCCGACTCTCCTTCCTTAGCCCTCCTTAGCCTGCAACACATCCTCCCAGGCCATCCAACACCACAGGCGGCTACAGTTCAAGCTTCTTAGGCCGTCGCCACTGCCGTCGTCAGGGGTCACCGACGTATGTCTAGTCGTCGGTAATGCCCAGTTGTCTTTCCTCTCTATCTGAAAGGACAGTCTAGCCTTTCCTATGTGTTGTCTTGGTGTTTTGGCTATGTTTTAAGCTTATCCAAGCCTCTGGCCTTCGTTATTTGTGGATACGTCACATCCACTAGTCTTGGTGAGCAGTTTAGTTCACTATTTTTCAATTTCAGATCGTGTTTTTGGCTATTTTTTGTAAAAAAGAAAATCAATCAATATGGCCTTAAGGGATTCCTTTGTCAAGAATGTGAGTGGCACCTCTGAGAACCTTTCTGGACTCAACTATATTGTATGGTTACAGAGCTTTGAAACATTCGTTTTAGCCCATAGAAAGTTGAAGCATGACTAAACTTTTCAAACTATGTTCTGGGACTTCACTTTAGACCATGGATTATCTTTTTTAGTCTGCACACACAATCTTTCTCCTGAGCAACGTACCCTAGAGACTATTCCATCGAAACAAATTTAGTCAAATCTTCATATAGGAAGACATTTTTAACATCTAGTTGGCACAGTTCCCACGAATGATTGAGAGCAAGAGAGAGGACTCTGATGGAGTTGAGACGAGCAATCAGAGAGAAAGTCTCTTCATAATTAATCCCATAAGTCTGAGTGAAACCTCTAGCCATTAGTCTAGTTTTGTATCTGTCAATGCTGTCATTTGCTGTGTACTTGATAGTATAATCCATTTGCAGGTGACTACTGTTGTCTTAGCAGTGCGGATCACTAACTCCTATATATCACGAATAGTGAGTGCATTTATCTTTTCATCCATTGCAACCTTCCAATGAGGAAGGGAAAGTACCTCCTGATAAGTCCTGGGGATAGACTGAAAAATAAGGGATAAGGTAAAACTACGAAAACGAGGGTGAAGAGTATCATAGGAGACAAAGTGAGAAACAGGACGGGCAGTATAGGACCAGGTACCTTTCCGAAGGGCAATGGGCAGGTTTGAGGAACTGGTGAACGGATTTGCATCTGCAGAGGAAAATGGTTTGGTGGTGGGAAACACTGGAGTACGTTGTCGTCACTGATACATCTGCAACGGACGAGTAACTGTCGGCAAAGGTGGTTCTTCTTGAATGATTGTATCTTGCAACTCAATAACGAAAGGAATGGGAACACACATTGGATGGTGGTGAGACGTTGTAGTACGACTCTAACTCAAAAAATATGACATTAGTAAATACATAATATCACTTAATTAGGGGATGAAAACATCGATACCCCCTTTGAAGCCTCGAATATCCAACAATGACACTTGATTAAGCATGGAGACAATTTGTCTACACCAAGGGAGAGGTCTTGGACAAATGTCACACATCTAAAAACTCTAGGAGTCAAGCTAAACCGGGTGGACTCAGGTTTTAGGTGACGGAGTGGGACCTCTTCCCTTAGGGGTGCAGAGGGCATCTTGTTTATAAGGTTGGTCGTAAGCACTGCATTAGACAACATCTTCTTGGGGACATGCATGTGGATCATATGGGTACATGTGACATCTAAGATGTGCCTATGTTTATGTTTTGTCACCTCATTTTGCTGTGAGGACAAGATGTCTGATGTATAATACCCACTGAAGCACATAAAGAAGTAATTTTGGACTGAAGAAACTTTAGAATGACATCAAAATGATTTTTCATTTCATTTAAAAAATTCTTCAGTACAATATAAACATGACTACAATCTTTAAGTAAGTATACCCAGGATGCTTTGGAAAAATCATCTACAAAGACTATCTAATACTTATGACTTGACACAGACTGGACTTTAGACGGATCCCATACATCACAATGAACTAACTTAAATGCAGTAGTACTAGACACAAGGCGTAATTTTTTAAACGATGTACAATGGTGCTTCTCTAACTGACAAGACTCACAATCAAACTGTGAAATTGACCGTTAAGGTAATGTCTGCTGAAGTTTTTGATGAAATTGATGTCTCAGACGGTAATGTCACAAAGAAGAGGACTTAGAAGCAAATGTTACTGAGGTTAATCCTTGAGATATATCATCACGAACTAGTAGGTATACTCTATTTCCTCGTTCACGGTCTAAATCGATCTTCTTCTTTGTCTGCAAATCCTAAAAGGTACAATAGGAAGGATAGAATGTCACACAACAATGTAATTATTTTGTAATGGCGCTAATGGATAATAAATTGATAGGGAAATCAGGTACAAAAAGGACTTTCTCAAGTGACAATTGTGAAGAGACGTGGATCATTCCTTCACCTGAGATAGGACAGGTTTGACCATTGACAATCGTGATAGTCTGAAATTCAGATAACTGGGTAAACAAACTGTAAATTGTGCCAACTAAATGTCAAAAATGCCTTCCTATATAGAGATTTGATTGAGTCTATTTTAATGGAGTAACTTCCAAGGTACGTTACTCAAGAGGAGGATCGCGTGTGTAGACTCAAAAGGTAATGTATGGTTTGAAGTAAAATTTTAAAGCATGGTTTGAGAAGTTTGGTCAGGTGGTACTTGTTGGTGGTTTTCAGAGGTATGGACCATTCGGTATTCTACAGGCGTACAGACAATAGATGTGTTATCCTAGTTGTGTATGTGAATGACATATTGGTTACAAGTAATGATGTGCAGGGCATTGTAGAGATAAAAAACCATTTTCATAGCCACTTTGTGACAAAAGCCTTGGGAAAGTCTTGTTACTTTATTGGGATTCAGTTTGCCTATGGATATGGTAACATGACACTGTCACAGAGGAAGTACATGTTAAATCTTTTACAGGAGACAGGTCTTTTAGGATGTAAACCAGAGAGCACTCCTATTGAGCAGACTCCAGCCTTTTGGGATAATAGTTCGAAGTTTTTAAGAGGATTCTGGTTAGTACAGAAGATTGATTGGGAAGTTCATCTATCTGATTGTGACCTGTCCTGATATTTCATATGCAATCAACCTTTTGAGTCAGTTCATGTTTGAACTTAGGAGAGTACACTGAACAAAAGTTCTTCGTGTTCTATCTTATGTAAAAGGAATTCCAGGGAAAGGTCTAGTTTATAAGAAGAATTACTATACCAAAATTGTGACATACTCGGACTCAGGATATGCAGGTAATAGAGGGAATAAAAAGTTCACATATGGTTTCTGCACTTATGTGGGAGGTAATTTGGTCACCTGGCTCAACAAAAAGCAAAACGTGGTGTCAAGATCTAGTGCAGAGGCAGAATACAGATTTATGGTTCAGACAGTATGTGAGATAATGTGAGGGAAGTCATTACAAGAGTAGCTTGGGTTTAGTGTTGAGGTACTTATGTCCATGAGATGTGATAATCAAGCTGCTGTCTTTCTTGTAAACTATCCTACTTTTCATAAAAGAACAAAGCACATCGAGGTTGACTGTCATTTTGTGAGGGACTTGATCATGAAAGGAGCCATCTCTACTTCTTACACAGTTTTCAGAGCAGTTAGCAAATATATTTATAAAGAGCCTTAGTGTAATGTTGTTTGAGTTTCTGTGTGACAAGTTGATTGATATGCATGCTCCAACTTGAAGGGAAGTGTTAGAGTTAATTGTAGCATGTGTAATTGTTCTTTTAAGTGTAAACGAGTTATTAAATATCCATTTATTGTGGAGATATCTAATCTCCCTATAAATATGTAATATCACATGTTCAATAGAATTAATCTTCTTTTCTTCCTAACTCTCTTCACAAATGTTACCTGTGTGATTTGAGGATCATTTTAGTAATCTCCAATTTGAAGTTTCTCTTTACTTTGTAAGTGAAAATTATTCCATATTGCGTGTAGAGTATGCAAATGAGTGTAACTTATGAACCTTAAGTAGTGATACCATTTATAAATGAAGTAAAACTAAAAACATTAAAACAACAGATGTTACAAAAAAAAACTAGCATCACTACTTGTCATGTTAGAAAAAAAAGGGAACAAACAGAGCCTGCAATTGTTGGAACTTCCTATTGTTCACTTAAAATGACGTATTTAATATTTCAAAATCACAAGAAAAGAAAAACTTTAATGGTTCAGTGGGAACTGTTTGCTTGTTTCTTGTTTAAAACGTATATAACTGCTTGTGTATGTATTCAATTTATAGATGAAGCACACCTGAGTTGTCTAATAATTCTATGAGAAATGACTAGGCAAAGAGTAGGAAGTACAGTGCATACCATTTCCTTTTAACCGTTAACAAATTTCAGTGTCAATGTGGATCTATTGAGTTTGGTCAAAGGATCAACATTTTGTTATGATGATTCAGACAACCAATTCCAATCCTGTCTTAGAAGTGGTTCATCAAGTTCGTCTGGTTTTTTTCTTTTGCTGTTTTACAACTTAATTACTTCTGGTATGGAACTAAACTTTCTGGGTTTATGATCATGAAATGCATCACTGTATTAGTAAACTATTAGAATTTGGACAAAAACATGATGGACTTGGTGCAATTATGAAGTAAGATTTATCAAGTTGCTAGCACCAACCAACAGGTACATGCCGGTATCTTCTTTTATATAGCAGAAGGTGCCCATCAAAAAAAAAATGGAAAACTTGTTGATGAAACATCCAGCAGGTCATAGAAACTGAAGGGTAGATGTTGGACAACTGAAGTAGCAAGTGCTTGCTTGTATCTTAAAAAAATAACTACATAAGTCCAGTGCTTGGGAACAATGTTGCCTTGAATTATCTCTTAAAATTTTCTAGTTTTCCTATTGATGTGTATCTAAAAAACGATATATACTTTGTCATTTTTCCCTTTGAGGATTGAAGTGAATATTTTACAATTTGGTCTTGCAGAAAAGGCAGAGACCACATCCCTCCATTTATGAGGATTTTGTTAGAGCAGACCACGAGCGACACAGAAAAGTAAGATGCAGTGAGAGGATCCTCAGCAGACACTTGAATGGAAGATTGGAAGGAGAGTTGATGAATTCTGATTTCCTGAGAAGTTGCAATTCTAGAGGATTCTCTAATGATCTTAAAGAGGAGTGGGTTTTTGTGGACCCTTATCCACAATCTAGAGCTAGAGTGCCACCATGGATAGGCAAGCAAGTTTCAACTGATTCTGACGACTTGAGATGGTTAGGCACACGAATCTGGCCACTGAATGCAGAGAAGAAACCTCTAACTGAAAGGGCCTCTATAGGTAAAGGTAGAGAAGATAATTGTTTATGTGAACACAGGGGCTCAATTGAATGCGTTAGATTTCATGTGGCTGAGAAAAGGCTGCAGCTAAAACGTGAAATTAGTTTGGCCTTTCATCATTGGAAATTCAACAAGATGGGAGAAGAAGTAGCACTTCCATGGAAAGAGGAAGAAGAACAGAAGTTCAAGTCTATTGTTCGTCAGAGCCAGTTTTCTCCAGAAAAGAGCTTCTGGGAGCAGCTTTACCTGGGGTTTCCTTATAAGAGTAGGCAAAACTTGGTGAGCTATTACTTCAATGTGTTTCTCCTCAGGCGCAGGGGTTACCAAAACCGGGTGACTCCAGCAAACATTGATAGCGATGATGAGGAACCTGAGTTTGGTTTTTTAAGCAAAACATTTGGTCAAAATGCTGTCAAGGTTCCTAATTGCAAACCTATTTTATGTGCTCAGAATGAACAGTGTGTTGAACTTGATGAATTTGCAGACATTGACCATCAGTCCATTTTGGATAATATACAGATGGATTCTTGAGCTAAAGTATTCATTCTCATTTTGACTGTGCTACAGAGGCAGAACATTTTGTAGGGATACAAGTCACCGGTTGTGATGGTGCCCTTTGACTCTTTTTAAAAGATCTGTTTCAATGGGACTGGAAGAGCTGTGGAAGTGGGGTCGACGACAGAGGTGAATCTAACATTTTGATGAAACTATTTCAAGCACTAACCAAATGGTTTTTTTGGCGGATATGACAATTTTATACAAGAGGCTTCCAATTGGTCTAACTTGTCTTTCTATTAGTTATTACCGTTTCAATGTATAGATGTGAAGCCTTATTGAATTAACAGCGGTTGTGTCCGATCCAAAAAAAGCCAGACGTACTCCTCTTTTCCTAAAACACCTAGAGTTATGCCAACATAAATACGATAGCACGGCAAAGAAAGGTAAGTGCAATAAGATAATACTGATAGGAGTAATGGGAATTGGGAAGTTCCCAAGGAATCTTCATGATTTTTTAAAATGCCGTTATTTTGATAATCACTCTTTATTTTGTCTTTGGTTACATACAAACCTTATGTGTCATGATGCGAAAATTCGAGCATTCAACTCAATCAAATGCCAACGCTTATAGTTCATATTAGGGATGTACATGGTTTCGAGTTGACTTGGAAATTGAAGTAACCTTATGGATTGGTTGGATTGAATTTTTTGTGTCATGGATAGGATATGAATTTGAAAATTTTAAATTTATATTTTTTGGGTTGGATATAAGTTTCAGGAATGAGTTACTTGATTCGTATCTGAATGTATTTATATACATAATTAATTTTTCATATTTATAAATACATATTTTATATATATTAGTTTTTATTTATAAAAGTATCAAACATTAAAATCCTAATCTTTTGAAACCTTCATCTCTTTTCCTACATCTATAGTCTACAACGCTTCAAACCTCCACGTCAGCTCTGCAAGGCTTAGTTGGCACCACCATTAAGCTCCAAGTCCTTGGTAGTTCGTTAAAAGGAAAAAAAGGATGCCCCATTCAAAATTCTTCAAGCCACTTCTCCCAATCTCTCTCAATACACTTGAAGGATCTTCATTTTCATCTTGTTAGAGTGTTAGGAGATTGTGATGGATGAGGGACGAAGAGGATTTCATCTACTTCAACACTTCAATAGGTTGAGAGGAGGAGACCTTTGCTAAGAAGCAGAAGGTCATCGCCATTGTTGAGCAACTCCATGCCCTTCTGATGTGCAAGCAAGAGGTATCCAAAAAGCAAAAAAACCTACCATCTCTATTTGGCAATCTGACATTTTAGTTCTAATAAGTTTTTCTTCCTATGTTGTTGTTGTGGATTTCATCTATCATGTTCGTTGGCCAAATCGATACGTACTAATGTAGAAGCACATTAGCTGTTTGATATGTTACTTAGCAAAACATAACTTTTTGTGCTATTGATAAAACATTAAGTTTTTGATGTGTTTGTGAAGTTTTTGATATTATTATTATTATTAAATATAATATTTAGTTCTACACATAAAATTTGAGAATCAACCTGACCCAACCCGAAGTTTGTGGGTTGGGTTGAGTTAGGGTTGGATTAGGTATAGATTGGATATGGGTCTAAAATTATCTAATTTGAATAATATAGATTGGGTTGTGGGTTTACCCTTAACTTGACTCAATCCAACCCATGTACTCCCCTACTTTGTATTACCTGTAACGGTGTCAAGACTCAAATGACAACTGATAAAAGCAAGTTGGGAGAGGAACCTCAAATTCTTAATCCAAAATGCAATGGTATACTTAGGAATTAAACTAATAAGGGTGGTACTTTGTATTATATATGTTATTAAATATAATGAAAAATTATTAATAAAAATAAGAATGATTTTTAGAAACAAAATATGATTTTATTTCTCTTTTTCTTTGAAGTATCCATAATATAACCATTAATACATGAATATTTATAAAAGAAGTTCTGAAAATATAATTTTAGTCTTCATAAAGTCCTTGAGACACAAGATTTGTTTATAAATTTTGCATTGTAGATTTAAATTTTTCTAAAATTTACATGATATTAAAAATGTAATAAAATTTGAATTTAAATAAAATGGACAATCGACATTGTCTCCTAATCTTTTCATTGTAAATAAGTAGTTATGATAGAGGATCTTTTAAGCAAGAGGAGGCAACTACCGCTGCCCAAACAGAAGTAGATCCCTGGAGTTGCTTTGAAGGCTACTCCACGGGTAGTGATTCTGGCCTCTCACCTCTTACTTGTAAGGTCTGCTCCAAGGTCATGTTACCCTTGCATATGATCTCTTCTCTCTCTCTCAAAGCTACATGTTTCCCTCACCTTATCCTTGAGCCTAGCTCCCATCTCCCAACAGGTTCATTGTGCTTAGCCCGGTCAATGAAGTCAGAACATACCATTGATCACCTTGATCATCGGGTCGTTCCTTTGGTCTCCTTGGTGGTAAAAAAAAGAATCTCTTAGTTAGTTCAATAATTTGGTTCAAAAATGTATTAACTAGTGCAATTTTTCAAATCCTAGTCACAACTTACGTCACTGATGGAGTCAAATTTGCACCAATTCCAATCTCTCTCTCCCCCAACAAGAAAGCTCCCCAACCAAACTTCCAAATACAGAGAAGGCTACCACTACCTTAGCCAACAACTCTCTCTTTACAAAGAAGACCAACTTAGGGTAGCTAAGGCTTGTGATGGCACGGAAGAAGGTTGATGCTATCAAGTGAGAAAATAGATGCTTTTGTTGTGGTAGGCATGGCCATGGGAAAAGATATTTCCATTATGCTGGATGGTGTTTCAAAAACAATTCTATCGATCATATCTCTCACATATGCACTTTGGTTGGTCGACACCTCCAAAACCCTAATTCTTCCACCACCAATCGTCCTCGACCTACGTCACCCTTGACTTGTAGCCAAGCAGTTGGGAACTTGCTCTCTCAATCGATTAAGATTGAGCCCACGGATGATACTTTTAGTTGCATCGATCGCATCATCGAATATGTGATAACATCGGTTAATGCTAGAAGCACAACAATCGTCAACCTCTCACGAACCCTTAGGCCCTAGCCTTTGTTGGCCTCCGAGTAGCCAATGGGAGGTGAAGCCTTTCCCTAGGAGGGAGTTCATTGTTCATTTTCACATGGCAGTTGTAGACATCTTGATTTTGCTGTCACTTGGCAGCAGACTTCTCTGAAAAAATGCTATGGTTGCGACTACCAAACCTAAACCCTAATTCCACCAAAATTCTAAACCCACAAGCCTAGTCAGACCCACACAAACCCACTCTAACCTAATCAAAGCAAAAACCAATAATTAAGAATTAAAACCCAACAAACTTCATTTAAAACATTTAAAATCCAAATCAATCAAATAAAAAGTCCTAATTAAAATCAAAATCAAATAAAATCCACTTGAATCCACTTAAAATCCAAATTTAATTAAGAGAAAACCCTAAATAAAAATCAAATAAAATCCATTTAAACCATTTAAAAACCAAATTATTCAAGTGAAAACCCTAATAAAAATCAAAATCAAGTAAAATACATGTAAACCATTTAAAACCCAAATTAATTCAGCAAAAACCCTAATTAAAACCTTAATCAAGTAAAACTCAATAAAATCCATTAGAAATTAAATCTAATTAAAAAGAAACCCTAATCCAAAGAAAAATCAAGCAAAAACCAATGGAATCAAAATCTAAATCAAAACCATAATAAAAACCAATTAAACCAAAATTTAGATTAAACCCCTAATTAAATCACGTAAAAAACCTATTAAACCTAAGTTAAAACTCAAACACAAAAATTTAATCCATTTAAATTCAGAAAAACCCTAAAATAATAAAACCCTAAAAACCTAATTCAAAATCAATTAAATCCCTAAAATAATTAAAATCCTAAAAACCCTAAAATAATAAAACCCTAAAAACCCTAATCAATTAATTAAAAGCCCTAAAATAATTAAAATACTAAAAAATCCTAATTTAAAACCAATTAATTAAACCTTGAATCACAAAATCAAAAATTTAATTAAAATCACAAAATCCAATTAAAAACCTAAATCTAAAACCCAAAATCCCTTAAAAACCCCTAAAAAACAAAAAATCCAAAAAAACCTAAACATAAGTCCATATCCACAGGTCCAATTTAGCCCAAATGCACCCCATTTTCACTTCAATCAATTACTTAGGAAAGTGAAAAATAATTCCTACCACTACCGACGACCCTGACATTTCCGACGACATCTTTGACATCAAATCCCATCAGCAGCTATCCAGGCCTGATTTCCCGTGATCTCCGGCCATTCCCTCCTCCAACACGTGCTTGATCCAACGGCGATCAGCCCTCGCGGGAGAGGATCGATGGCTAGAGAAGTCCATCTTCAGAGTTTAAAGCCTCTGGCCATCGACAGTTTTGGCCTTTCCTTCTTGCAGCGCTTCAGCCCACATCCAACACCATTCAAAAACCCTAGAGCCAACCCATCAATCCCCCCACATTCAGGGCTTCTCCCCAAGCCTCTGGTAGCCTAGAGAACCTCGTGAACCACCGTCAGAGCTGCAACCAGAGGAGCGTCGTTGAGCATTGCTGGGAGAAACACGCCACCTCAAGTAATTTCTTCTCCCTTTTTAGCTTTGAAGCATGCCCCTTGAGGTTTAGAGAGCTCCCCTGCCCTCTGAATCGTGCTTTGTCGGAGTGGACTGCCCCTACACGCTCTCTCTTCCCTACGGTGGTGGGTTCACCACCACCAGCGAGGCCGCTGGCCTCTTGGATTGGGAGGAGGCTCCTGAAGCCTCTTTTCCTCCATCCTCTTCTTCCTCCCTAAGTCCCTGTCACTCAAGAAGGGATCCTGCTAGCCTCCCACGGCCATAAGCCTCGTTGTCATCTCGTCGACCATTGGTCCTCGTTGTGAAGTCCCCTGAGCCCTCCGGTCACGCCTGCTCCAGGACATCGCATCGGGAAGCTTCGTTGCACCGCCATGAACCTCCTCATGCTACTGTGCCACCTTTCCAGCCATCGGAGTGACGTCCCTTTCTCCGTTGCGTCCACCGTCGACCATGGAGGTGGGTGGAGCCACCTTGACATCCCCGATCTCCTTTGGCCCCTCTGGAGCATCCACTGTACCGTTGGGAAGCTCCTCCCCTAGTCGCCACGTCATCCCAACGGTCGCTCCGTCATCAGCCATTCCATTGTCGTCTTCTCCGGTGTCGACAGCTCCTTGCAGGAGCGCGAGGTGGGAGGAGCATCTCCACCTTCTCCAGTCCTGCCCTACACCATGGAGACACTCGTCGTGCCGCCCTTAAGTTTCCTTGACCGTCGCCTGCCATCCTCCGCCACTGCACCACCGCTAGACCGTCGTCGATGTTTTCGTCGGAGTGGAGACGTCGACGATCAGCTGGTGATCTTCGAAGGGGGTTTATTTAGCCGAGGTCCTTTAGTTTTAAATATTTTTACACTTAGGTCCTCCTAGCATGACTTTTAAGACATTTTCTTTATGTTTAAGCCCCTGAAGTTTAAATAACTTTTTATTTCTTTTATTATTTCTACAAGAATTGCATATAACTCCCTGCATATTTTGATTTTTTATCTTTAATGCATTCATACATGTTTTCTCACATTTAAGTCCCTGAGATCATATTTTCTTAGCAACTAAGTCCTGAACATTTGCATTGAGTCCCAGAACTTTTTAAAATGAGTTTTCCCTATGAGATTTGCATTTTGAGTTCTAAAAGATTTCAAAATCACACTGACTATCATAAAATTTGAATTTTTATCACATTTAAGCTCTGAAAGTTTGCATGTAGGCCCCTAGGTTCATAGCATACAGTCATTGAGTGTAGGAAATTTGCATTTAGACCCTTAGACTAATTTCAAATTCATCATTTAGGTTTTAATTGTTTTCACACCTATTTTTGACATTTTCCACTTATTGCATTTATAATTTTGCACTTAAACATAGATTTCATTTTAAAATCATGTTTGCATTGTAAAATGATCTTTAGTTCCACATTTTAGTCACATTTGCACTTTATGTGTGAATTTTGCACATTAGATCATGAACTCTTAGGAAATTATCAAGGTGCAATTCTCACACATCAGTGTCACATTTCCATTTAATCCATCATATGTACACTAAGATAGAAGTCATTGAAGACATTTTAATCTAGTTTTCCTCGGTTTGCAAATTTTGCACTTTAGTCCCTGTACTTGTCCTTTACTGTATTTACATCATTTTATTGTTTTTAAGACCTTGTCCTTTTCATGTTTTTTTGAAAATAACATTTTCCTGACATTTCGCATATCTCAAACCATACATCATCTACATACATTCATTTATTACATCTAACTATAGAAATGACCAAACTGTCCCTGTACCACCAATTCATGTACATGCATGTTTGTTTTGCACTTAGTCATGCATAATATTTGTCTAAGTCATTCTCAACATCCCTTACACACTTAGGTACTCTTTCATGCACTTCACATAATTTTTTTTATCATATTTGCATATCATCCCATCCTTTTCGAGCGAGTATGCATTCCATGTGGTTTTCCATGGATTTTTCCTTATTTTGTTTTCAGAATCCTTCACCTGACATTCGATTTGATTTCCTTTACTTCTACATTTTGGAATTTTCGATTTGATTTGGATTTCATTGCCTGAGGGCTTACACTAACTGACCTAAAGGCCCACATTGACCCACTTGCGGATTATTTCTCTCTTTTGATTTTTATGACTTTTTCCATGATTCCGATAACTTGGGTTGACCCCACTCTCGACCTTTTTGAGATCAATATGGTTTTTTAAAGCATTCTTTCCAAAAACACTACATTTTATGTGATTTTCTTCATGTGTCGCCATTTGTTTGTTTTTCGTCGACTTCTTTGCAATTTTTCCATCTTGGTTTTCGTGATGCTTTCTACGATTTTGATGATTTGGGTCTATCGCATTTTTGATTCTCTTGATGTCGGTGTGCTTTTTTGAGCCATTCTCTCCAAAACCTTCATCATTTCATATGATTTTCTTTGTCGGGTCGTGTTTCGTGATTTCATCATTTATTGTGGATTGCTTTGCAATTTTCGCGTACCATCTTGCACATCCATCTAGTCTTATCTTGGCATTCATATTAGCATGATTAGATTACAATCTAGGCTTAGCAAGCATTCATTCAACCTTTTGCAAGCGAATTGGACGAGAAAGATCGAATTTCTCGAGCATACGGGGGTGCCTAAGACTTTCCTGTGCGTAATAGGAATCCTTACCTATCCTTTGGTTTGTAGACATCTGGCCTTTTCATTTGCATCTCATGCATTCATCTTTTTGTGGTTTGTTTATGAATTTTCACGCCTTTCCCTTAAAAGACTAGGTGGCGACTCCATTTTTTCGTTTTTATCCTATCTTGTGCCTTCACCATCCTGGCATGGCTGTGGCCTCTTCCCTCTAGCACGACTCCACGTCGGATCCCCAGGCGGACATGGTCACAACAGCCATGCACGGTGAGCTAGTTTGGAGCACCCGGATTACGCCCTCTGCTTGTTCAGTCAACTTTTAACCATGGTCCTTTGCTTTTGACGCAGTATACACACACGATGTTGGAGGTGGGTACTTGGCTTACTGTGAAGGGAAGAGAACTCTCTAGTTCACATGTGGAACATGACACTCTTCTCAAAGATCACCTCTACCTTCGAAGTCTAGGTTGATGTTGATGAAGCCACAGTTAAGGAGAGGAACTTGAGATCCACCTTCCTCAATGTTAAACTCCAAATCGATACTGATTTTTCGATCAGGAAATTTCTCCACTAGTTGGGATTGATTTATAAGCTCCTCATTGAGAGGGAGGATGACGGATTATAGGTTCTTGATCATTTCCCACCCATGTTTGGTGACTTGATCCAAGACAATAGTTTTTTAAGGACTTTATCCATCAAAAATTCTATATTAATAATCTTCATTCAAATGCTTTCATACTAGATTAAAAATCATAAATTGGTTGTAAACTTCTGGGAGTGCAATGTGAATAATCACCCATCCCTGAAACTTAAACAAATTGAGCAAGATATGCTCCAATTGGATCAATGGATAGACGCTACTTCCCACTCTGACGAGGGTCTTATGAACCTTGCCTCCCTTAGGCATGAACACAATCAAGTTTGTCATTGCTCTCGTATACAGTGGCACAGGGAAGGTGACAACAACTCTTCTTTCTTCCACAAGATTGCTTTCGTGCAACTCTATTGTAACACCATTACCTAACTTTTTCGTTAATGGCACATGTATTGGATTTTTTGTTGATATCTCTAACGCTATTTATCACTACTTCTCAACCTTTTCAATGCTCATCTAGCCAGCCCAATCCTCGTTGATTGGGATCCCAAACCCAAGGGAAATTTAGAGAGAATTATCTTTAGAAGAAGTCTAGCGTAGCACATTCTCTTTGAGCCCCAACAAGGCCCCATGCCCTTGGTGGCTTTTTGGTTTTCTTCTTTCAGGATTTCTGGGACATAGTCAATCCAGACTTAGATGAGAATCTTTCACGCCCTTTTCGCTTCTCATGACTTTCAACACTTGGCAAAAATAAACAAAACCTTTGTTGCCCTAATTCCTAAAATTTAAACAACATAATCGACCTAAGATTTTTGGCTTATTATACATTTAAACAACTCATATAAGATTATCACGGAGACTCTGGCCACACGCCTTCCTCCAGTCCTTGATAAATTTCTTGATGACTTTCAAAGTACTCTTATCAGAAGTAGAAATATCACCAATTGCTATATTGTTGCCCTTTAAACCCTCTACTATCTCAACTGGAGCTGAAAACTTGGCCTACGAAATTGATTTTGAGAAGGCTTTTGACAATATTAAATGAAACTTCCTTCTTGATCTTCTTAGTGGTATGGATTTTGGAGATAGATGGATTTCTTGGATCTCTTGGTACATTTCCACCACCAAATTCTCTATCTTGATTAATGATACTCTCCATAAGTACTTTGGATCCTTTAATGGTTTGAGGCAAAGAGACCCACTTTCTCCCCTACTCTTCATCCTCATGACGATCATACTCAACCATATGCTCAACTTGGCTATGGATAATTGTGACATCTGGGCCTGATTATCCATTTTTATTGTAGACCATGTAATTAATTGTAATATTGTATAATGGTTTATTAATGGATAATCTGTTGTTTCTTGGTTGTGTGAGGTTGTGGTTGGCTTTCTGTGGATCTGCTTGTGATTTGGGACCAATGTGGGGTCCGACTTGAGGGTGCACAGTTGTCTCGATTTGGGTGCTTGTCTTTTCTTCCTTTCTTTTCCTTCTTTTTCTCCTTCCTTTCCTTCCTCTTAGGAGCTGCATACTTTTTCCCTGTCCCCTTCCCATCCCCGACCGGTGTCACCAGCGACACCGTTCTGTGCCTCGTCGTCTCCTCCGATGCGTTGGGAGGTCGACGCGATGCGGGTGGAGAGAAGGATAAATAGAGGTCACGACATGCAGAGAGAAGAAGGGGTGACAGAGAGAGGAGGAGAGAGAGAGGATCGGCACGTAACCATGGAGGTGGTGAGCCGCTCGTGTGTTGCGCCGGCAGAGGAGGCTTCGCCGGGGCCCGAGGAGGTTCGCTGGAGAGTAGGGAGGGTCGTCGGGGGCTGTGCCAGGTACGCGACCCCTTTCCTCTCCTCCGTCAGGTGTTTTGTTAACAGTAGGTTAATTGCAAGAAAAATTGTGATAAATGCATGGATAATTGTAGAAAAATCATGAAATGAATGGGAATGTGATGTATAGCATGAGAATGTGATGTATAGCATGACAATGTAGAGATCATGCGGTTAGGATTGATGTTTGTGGGGAAAATGTGATTTTAGGGTTAAAGGCTACAGTGGCCATTCTTAAGCCCCTTCCTCTTTTGATTTTCGTTTGAATTGTGTGGTTGATGGAATCATGAATGGTTTGAGGGGTTTTGAAGTAGACTTGGGGGTCTACACCTCATGATTTTATGGAAATTTATGATGCATGTTTTGGGGGTCCGATCGGGACTCCCACTTTGGGCGAATTTCGTCGTTGCGGAATAGGGGTGTACCCTGTCTGTTGGTCGACTGAAACAGGGGGTTTCGGCATACCAAAAAATTTCGGTATACCGCAGGAAATTTCGGTATTCCGTATTGAAAATTCGGTATGTCGTTTTTGCCCTGAATTTGAAAGGTTAAAATGTGGAATTAATTAATGTTAAGTGGTTTTAATGGTATGGTGGATTTATATGAATGATGTTTGCCCGGTGTAACAACATGGGGGCATGTGGAACCCCAAACAAATGGATTTGGGTGTGGTTTTGCGTATTGACCCTATAAATGAATGAAAAAGATGATTTTGTGTGGTTTTGGGTATAAGACCCAATTTATGGTTTTAAATGTGGTTTTAATGACTTGAGTTGGGACTCCGATGGAGGGTCAAGTGTAGCAAGGAAACAGAGTCCTGCAACGAAAAGAATGAAATGGAAAATGGTATTTGAAAAATTGGAAAGAGTTTTGAAATGGAACACTGATAATGTGGTTGTCGAGCTCATAGTGGTGTAGGCTGAGCCTGCGCTTTCAAGCCTAGTTGTTCGGGTCACCGCTGGTGTTGGCTGAGCCTGGGTAGTTGTACCTAGTTGTTTAGGTCACCGAGCTCATACCTGTGTAGGCTGAGCCTGGGTCATTGGACCTAGTTGTTCGGGTCACCGACTGGGTCGTCAAATGGAGACATATCCTCGTGCACTTAGGGAAATGAAATTGAGGCCGGTTGGTCGGGGCGGGGACATCCCGCACGGGGAATCTCATCACGGCAGTGTGGGAAGGTAGGGGAGGGATGTCCTCGCCTACTGCTTGTGTGCCTGGTTACCCCTGATCAAGGTAACAACAATAAAGAAAAGTGGAAATAAATAAAGAAAAAGAAATGTGTTTTGGTCAGGATTGGACTTGTGAAATGGTCCTAAAATCCTGAAAAGAAATGATAATGTTTTAAATTGTTGCCTGCCAATGTTTATGATTTGATTATGAGCCCAATGGGGGATTGTGTTTTAGGATGGAACTGGTTAGAAAGGTGGATTTGAAAAGTGTGTTTTGGGAAGAAATCCCAAATATTGAAAAGGGGAATGTTTTGGAAAAATGAATTCCAAAAGATTTTTGAAAGAAATGTAAATGAATGTTTTGAAAGAAAATGTGATTTTGGAACAAATTTCCAAGATGTTTGAGAAAAGAAAAGAGACATGGCTTTTGAAAAGAATGGATTGGGATTAAATTCCCAAGTGATTGTTTAATAAAAGAAAGGATGATTTTCAAAAAGAGAAAACCAAGTTTTGAAAAAGTGAGATTTATGGTTTTGCCGAGTTTTTGTGGTTTATATGTTTTGGGACGCGTACTGGGTGACTTAGATGTCACTCACGCGTGCTATTTGGTTTTCATGTGCAGACCGCGTGCAGTCGGGTTCCGATGCAGGAGTTGGAGTTTCTAGCCGCACATTGTGATCCTGAAGGTGAGCCTTAGTTACAGTTATATTTGTTTCTGTAATTAGTGTAATTATGCTTGGGATATTGTGATTTGGTAGCGTGCCTGGGATCGGGTCGTTACAATAATGGTATTATTCACGAAATTGAGATTGGTGCTTGTGGCTACGGCTTTTGGGGGTTCATTTCGCCCTTTCTGCTTGCTTGAATCCTACACTTCACGTACATCCGTATTAGTTGTGATCGTCATTCTTAGTTTGCGTTGATGCTGGCCCTCGGGATGCCATAGGAAGATTGTAATGTTGATGTGGATTTGGCTACTTTGAGACTGTAGACACCCCGATTTTGCAATCACTTGATGACAGGCTCCTCTGGAAGATGCTCTGGTTGCAACCACCACTCATAAACCCTAACTCCATTAAAACCCTAAGCCCAATTAGGCCCACACAAGCCCATTAGGCCCACACAAGCCCCATTAGGTCCACACAAGCCCCATTAGGCTTAGACAGACCCACTTAGGCCCACACAAGCTCATTAAGTCCACACAAGCCCACTTAGGTCCACACAGGCCCACACAAGCCCACACAAGCCCATTAGGCCCACACAAACCCACTAATTAAAACCCTAATTAAAATCAAAATCAAGGAAAATCCACTTAAAATCCTAATTAAAGTCAAAACAAAGTGAAATCCATTTTCAAACCACTTTAATCCATTTAATTTCAAAGAAAACCTAAATTAAACTAAAAAAACCTTAAAGTCATTCAATTAAGTTAAAAAATCCTAATTTGAACCCAAAAACTTTAATTAAAATCCGAAAAACTCTAATTAAATTATAAACCACGTCTAAAATCTAAAAAACCTAAATGAAAACCCAAAATTCCAATTAAAACCCAAAAATTTTAATTAAACTAAAAAATACTTAATTAAAACTACAAAACCCTAATTTAAACTAAAAATTCTAATTAAAATCCAAAAAAACCTAAAAACCCCTAAAATAGTTAAATCCATAAAATCCTAATTTAAAACTAAATAATTAAATCATAAAACCCTAAAATGGAAAAAACCTAAAAACTTTAAATCCCAAAAGAAATTAATTTAAAATCTCTTATTTAAACCTCTAAAACCCTAATTTTAAAAAATAATTAAACTTCAAAATCACAAAATCAAAATTTAATTAAAATCACCAAAGCAAATTATGAAAATCAAAAAACAAAATCAAAACTTAAAACAAAATCAAAACCAAAACAAAAAAAGCAAAACAAAAAAATGAGAGAAACCAAAAGCCCACTCGTAGGCCCAACCCAAACAAAGTTTAATTAGAGACTTAGACACAAAAATAATGCTACTGTGCTTCTTCTTCCCAAGCTACACCTGACCTCCCCACTCCCTTCCTTCGCCCGATTTACCCAATTGCCACCACCCTCGATCTCCCTCACTGCTTCCACCCCTTAAAAGCTTTGAGAAACTACCCACGACGGGAGGACCGCATCACAGAGAGGGGGAACTGACCAAAAAAGAGAGAGAGGAGCAGGAGGGTAGAACCACCGGAGAGATCCCCGGACCAAAGCTTTTCTCCACCCCCCACCAACAGAGCGAGTACCCGTCATCTTCCTCACATCCAGACCACCCCCTCAAGCCCTTTTAAAAGCCACGGAATTCATTAGACCGCTGCAACCAGAGCGCCCGCCAGAGACCGCCGCCGTCGAGCCTCGCTGGAGAGCACAAGTGCCTCACACAGGTAATCCCCTTCCTATTCTTTTTTTTTTTGGCTTAGAATTGTTGCCCATTAGGTCCGACTAGCCGCTTATAGCCACCTAGGGCTCAGCGTCGCTAGAGACCCTTGCACTGTGCCACCTCCTCCAACCTCCAGTGGTGGGTTCACCACCACTGGCGAGGCCTCAGGCCTCTTAGGTCTGTGGCAAGGCCGGGTCTTGCCTACTAGTCTCCTCCTCTTCCTTCCCCCTTTGTCACCCTCAGCACTGGAGGAGCCTCTCGGGCGTCCTTGTCGACCGTCGTCGTCGCCGCTGTGCCACACCGGAGCTGGAGATGGGCGCTGCTCCTCGCACCGATCCAACCCCTCCTGCAACCTCCAGGAGCACCGCCGCGGGCCCCCAGAGCTTCTCCAGTTGTTTCTGCACCCTTCCGTCGCTGCAGCCCCACCCACGACGTCGACGGGAAGCCTCGCCGGAGCTTGCGATAGGGGAAGCACCCCACGTCGTTCCAGCCCCATCTAAGATGCTCCATACCTCCGTCGTGCTCCTCCGGAGGTCTTCCAGTGCTCGCCGCAATGTCCCAGCTACGAAGCCACTTCCAGGAGCTGTCACAGTCATCTTCTCCCGCGACGGCTGCCGTACGCCGGAGCTCGAGGTGGGGGAGGCCTCTCGGGCCTCCCCTGTGTAGCCCACCGCCGCGGAGGAGCTCGCCGTGGCTATCCCTTGCTTCCCCGACCACCGCCGATGGCTTTCCGCCGCTGCGCTGCCGTCGGGAGCTCACCGGAGTTGGCGCCGGCGATCTTCGAATTGGTGGGATTTGGATTTTTATTAATATCTTATTTTAAATTTTTAATAATTACATTTAGGTCCTCATTGTAAATACTTTTAGGTCTTTAGAATTACTTGCAGGTCCTTTTTCATTGCATTCAGGTCCATTTTCATTACTTTTAGGTCCTTTCTAACATCTAGGTCCTTTTTTATTACTTTTCAGTCCTTTTTTATTACATTTAGGTCCAACCATTTTCATTTTAGTCCCTTAAGTTTTAAAATAATTTTTATTCTTTGTTTTTCCTATGAATTTTGCATAAAGCCCCCCTGAATAATTCATTTTTTATTTATTAACTCATTAATGCATGTTTTTATAACATTTGGGTCCCTCGAACATAGTTTCTTTACACTTAAGTCCTGAAAAATTACATTTAGGCCCCTAAAGCTTTTTGAAATGATTTTTCTCAGTGACATTTACATTCTGAACCCTGCATATTCTAATAATTACCTCGATGATCATTAAAATTGGGTTTTTATCACATTTAAGTTTAGAAATTGCATAGAGGCTCTTGAGCTTTCTCAAATGCTTACTGAAGTTCATTTTTTCTGTAGAAATTGCATTGAAGCCCTTGTATTCTTTTAAATGTTCCAGAATGCATGTTTTTGTTGGTTAATTTGCATTTAAACCCCTGTACTTGGCAGAAACTTTCCAGAATGTTCATTTCTTTGATTTATTTGCATTTAAACCCCTGAACTTGTTTTTAAAACTTTTCTGAAGCATGTTTTCTCAGAGTAAATTGCACTTTAACCTTCTGTCTTTACTGAAATTCTTTTGGATGCTTTATTCTACTGGGTAATTTGCAGTTTAGCCCCTGTACTTCATTGATTTTACTCTGATTTCCTGTTTTACAGGGGTAAAATGACCATTTTGCCCCTGGAACTTCCTGGATCTTTTCTGAATCAATTGTCTTTCATTTTTACCCTAATTTTATACAGAATTGATTTAAATGCATGTTTTAATGGTAGAATTGCATTCTGACCCCTAGAGAACTTCATTTTAACTAGGGATGCACATTTGACCCTAGAATTCTTCATACTTGCATAGAATGTGTTTTCCTATGTGTTTTTGACGATTTGGGCTTCAGAACTTCTGCTTTCCTCAGAATTTGGGCTTTTTGCACAAAATCCTTTAGACTTCTTACATTTGTATTCACACTTGCATTTTGCATGGCTTTTCACATCTTTTTGCACAGATTTTCTCGTCTTTTCTTTTCGATTTTGCGTATGTTTTCCTAGCTTGATTCTGGCTTGGTTTACTCCCCGTTCTCTAGATTTTCCCCGATTTTTTGTGGTTTTGACTTATTTTGGTCTTCCATCACCCAAGGGCGTACAGTAAAAGGCTTGTCAAAGCCGACATGGTCCCGGAATGAGGATTATTTTCTCTTTCTGATTTTCTCGGATTTATCCTAATTTTCGCTGATTTGTGAGACGCTTTTTGAGAATTTCTCGATTTTCACGATTTTCACGATTTTCTTCATCGCCCGGGGGCGTACAGTGACAGGCCTGAGGGCTGACATTTAACCCCATCACGTGTTATTTTTTTCCCTTTTGATTTTCGCAATTTTGTCAATTCATGTGGATTTCTCCGCAATTTTTGCACATCGTCCTTCACATCCATCCAGTCTTGTCTTAGCACTCACATCAGCATGATTAGAACACAATCTAGGCATAACAAACACTCATTTAGCCTCAAGCAAGTGAATCAGACTAGAAAGACCAAGTTTCTCGGGCATACGGGGGTGCCTAACACCTTCCCCGTGCGTAATAGGAATCCTTACCCATCCTCTGGTTTGTAGACATCTGGCATTCACGTTTGCGTCTCTTTCATTCACTTTTGGTGAATTGTTTGTGGTTTTCCTCGTTTTTCCCTTAAAAGACCAGGTGGCGACTCCATTTCTCTCCCTTTCTCGTCCCATCTCGCGCCCTCGCCATCTCGGCATTGGCTGTGGCCTCCTTACACCTCCTCGAGCGTCGGGTGCAAGGTCTCAGGGACGATGTTGGTGTCGCTCAAAGGTTTCCTGTATTAAGTGATTATCTTCCTTTCTTCTTTTTCCTTCAAAATAAGTAAAACAATTACTTGAATTAGAACATGTGCAGTATCAAGTAATCAAGAAGATAACTTAATATAATGAAATAAAATGGCAAAACACACCTAAGGGTTTGGCCTCTAGTTTACCTTAATGCTATGCTTAGCTACATATGTAAATGTGGTGAAAAACAATATGAAGCCCCCTTATTACGAAGTGTGCGATGCAAAAAGGCCATCGATTGCATTGATTGACATGATGGAGTTGTTGGGGCCAGCTGGTCATGTAAATCTGTGGCTTAAAGGACACCCTCACTCTTTCTCTCTTGAAGTGTGAAGTCACTGTTTTAAAATTCTCTTCTCACTAATTTTCAAGCTCAAAATTCTCACCCCTCAGTTCTAATCTCTAAAAAAATCCACTCTACAATGTAGAGCCCTTTAAAGCTTAATAGAGGTACAAGTTGTCCAAGAAAAGGCAAGGGATCAAAAGAAGGCAACACAATCCAATTTAGACCTGTCAAATGGATCGTGTCGTGTATAAACATGTATACTATGTAGGATACTAATGCTTCTCTAGAGGGGGGTGAATAGAGAATTTCAAGTTTTAATTAACTCTTGAACTTTGTTATGCAATCTGATTAGTCTTAAGAGTTTAACACACAATCAATCAATCAGAAAGACACCAAGAATTATAGTGGTTCA
>JAMKQA010010646.1:0-53499 GCA_024699735.1 Posidonia australis
ATTCACTCATGCATATTCTTAAGAATCCTATGCAAGTATACAACCATTAACCCATGATTTAGCATGATTTGAAACTAAATGATAAAAGACTTTCATTCAATTGTGTCTCATCATGTTTCAGTTTTTTATCATCTGCATAGCTGATCTGATTAAAGAAAAATCACTGATCTCTAAAATCTGGACCAGATTCTGAGTCAGACTGCAGTCTGATTCAGGTTTTCTGGGAAGCACCATTTTGGCGCACCAGAGTAACGCACCTAACCAGAGCACCATTTTGGCGCACCATTCTGGTGCACCAGTCTGGTCAGAGAGTAAATCACCCTGTTTGCACCCCACTCTGCATGGTCTCTCGGATGATTTTGACTCTGATTTTCCTAGTGTTGATTCTCTGATATTACATGTCTTTGCATGCATGATTTCAACCCAAGATGGCATTGTTTTCAAGACTTTTGCACTTTGCATATTTAGCTCATCGTTGAAATCTGGTTGGCTGATTCACCCATGGACTCTTATATGGAGATTCTTGTGCATCAATCCATGATCCAGACAGCATGGCTGATTCTTGTTGCTTTTATTTGACATGAAAAGGGTGTGATCTTGTGTGAGGCTTGCAGCCCTTGAGCACAAGATCCATGTTATCTTTTCATGTTTGGATTTTTCTAGATATTTAAATTGCATTTTTTGAGTTTACAAGGACTTTGCATTGCATAACATTCTGGAACCCATTATATTACATGACATTGCACTACATGGCTTTCTGGTGTTTTCCTTGGCACATCTTCCTGGCCCCACTAGAGCACCTAGGTGGTGCACCAGACTGGAGCACCAGTCTGGCGCACCATACAGGCACACCTGCCTGTTTTCTGTCACACACAACAGCTTTTGGCAATGGCATTTAGCATGTTTCCCGTTTCGATTTGCTTTTGGTTTTCTCTGGTTGTCTTCCTGGATATACCAAGAAGACCCTATTCTGTTTTTAGCCCTTTCCATGCATGGTTTACCATATTTTGCATATAGTAAAGCAAGGATGAAAATCACTCGAAGTTCTTAGATCTTTGATCTTATTTATGCAATATCCTTGCATCAATGCTTGACTCGTGATACGAGTGATCCTTGTGAGCATTAGGACTTACCCCACATCCTATGCACTCCTATTTAGCATAAGACACCACTCATTTAGCATGGCATTGCATATCGCCCTCGGGTGTACAAAAATGGCTGAAAAGCCGACATTTCATATAAGTAAATGAGAAACCCATAGAAAGATCGATTTTTTGGGCGTACGAGGGTGCCTAATACCTTCCTCATGCGTAACAGGGATCCTTGCCCATTTTTGGTTTGAGACCTTCTTTTCCATTGGCTTATTTGCATGATTTGAGTGTTTTAAGTGGTTTTCCTCGTCTTCCGTTTTTAAATAGACTAGGTGGCGACTCCTGCTTGTTTATCATTATTTTATTATTTTTATTGCCGTGACTTTGCCGATCCTCGCGCATTTGGCCTTTCGCGCCAAGCCCGAGGTTGTCGCCGGCATGGTTACAATTATCATCATAAATCATTTCTCATAACATTTCCACCACAACAACCATTTCCTTATCATACACATTTACTAAACTAGGCCTATGAACATTTAAAGGCCTCTTTAATAACCAGAACTAGCTACACTGCTAGACCTTGGTGTGCCTGGTATGTGTGCCTGTCTAGTGTGCCCCAGGTAATTCTTTCCAGTGCAGAAAAACCAATGAAGTTGACGTACTTACAAACCTCACCGATCTCACTACAAGCCATGAAAAATTACATATAACATACTGAAACAAAGATTTTCAAGCGTACTACCACATAGAATATAAATCACACAAATCTAACACCCATAACTCCAGATATACAAGAATGAAGCAAGGAAAACCCAAAAACCAACTCAACATTGATCATTCCTACAAAAATCACTGATAAATCCTTGAAAAAATGCCTGAAAATTATGAAACCCTTCTCACACAACGAAATCCACTCAAACAACATGTTTGGATCCAAAAAACAACTTAAACAACAAGAAGAAAAGGGGTGGGATGTGTACCTTTTCCTTTCTCTCTTCCTTCTTCTTGCTCTCTTCTCTTTTTCCTTGTTCTTCTCTTCCTCCTTTCTTCTTAGCAATGAGCCAGAACTGGTTGCACTGCCAGGCCCTTGTGCACCTGGTATGTGTGCTAGTTTGGTGCGATTAGATGGTGTGCCAATCTGGTGCGCCTATAAGGTGTGCCCCAAGTAATTCTTTCCAATGCATAAAAACTAGTGAAGTTGTCGAGCTTGCAAACCTCACTGATCTCACCATAAGCCATGAAAAATTACATATAACATACCAAAATGAAGATTTTCAAAGCACTACCACATGGAACAAAAATCGCATGAATCTAACACCCATGACTCAAGATATACAAGATTAAAGCAAGGCAATCCAAAATAGCTCAATAGTGATCATTCCTACAAACATCACTGGTAAATTCTTGGTGAATTGCCTAAAAATTATGAAACTCCTCCCACACACCAAAGTCCACTCAAACAACAAGTTTGGATTCAAAAACAACTTAAACAAGAAGAATAAAAGGGGTGGGATGTGTACCTTTTCCTTTCTCTCTTCCTTCTTCCTTTTTCTTCTCTGTTTTCTTCTCTTCCTCCTTTCTTCTTAGCAACGAGCAACCATTTCCTCCCCTTTTTTCTCTCTCTCCTTCCCAGTCTTTGTTCCCCTCTCTCTCCTTTAGTTTTCTCCCCTCCCTCTCTCTACTTTCTTTCTGTAGACACCCTGGTTTTGTAGTTATTTGTCGGTGGACCTCTCCAGAAGAATGGTCTTGTCACGTCAAGTTAAAATAATACCCAAAACCCAATCTAACACACCAAACTAGTCCAGCACCATAAAACCACCACCAAACCACAAGTCCAAGCCCATTAACGGTTCAAACACTCGAGATGCAGGCCCCAAACCTAGCAGCCAGGCTCTGCAATAGATCTCTCGCGTGTCACACCCACGTTTTGATGTCGTGGACTAGTACTGTGGGTTGATTGCATGGATACCCTGGCTAGTAACTAACGCAGCATGGTCGATTAGTCTAGCCATCTCATGGATCATTGGCTGAGTGCTTTTTGTTGGCTTGCATGGACTTTGGCATGCATCTCAACGTGCCTTGAGCCATCGCGTTCCTTTTCCAGGCCTTAAACCCTAATCTAATCCCACAAAATCAATTTGAACCTTTCATTCAAACCTTGTTTTGCGCCAATGGCCCTCATGTAAACCCTAGCCTTATAAAATCAATCTCTTCACGTGCGTGAAGAGGGGGGGCACACATTCTACACCCTAGGGAGGCAATTCAGAACCTTAGGAGGCCTGTTCTAACCCTAGCATCTAGTCCCAGCAATCTTTGACGGCCTCCAACCATCGCAGTCATCCTTCCCCAGCCAAGCCTGCATCCTTGGTCATTACAGCCTTTGCCTCCCTCACACGACTGAAATCTCAGTAGCCTAGTGATAGCTCCATGAGCCAGTGAGCCCACCATCGACAACCATCCTTGGGAGGGACAACCAAGTCTCACACAGGTAGTATTCAACATTTTGATTTGCCTCCTATCTAGTTCAAGTTTGTTTTTCTACATTTGCATTATTTCCAATTGGTTTGCATTTGTTTTTCATCGTGTTATTGCACTGTTATAATTTTTTGGTGATGGGTTTGCTGTCTGTGTGAGGCCATCGGTTGTTGAGCACAGGTCGTGACCCATCATCATGTTTTGCACTCGTTTGGGCACCCCTCTCTCTTCCCCTCTCTTCCCTGGGCCGTCTGAGACGTTCTTCATCGCTCCTTGTCGCCTTCATGGTTGGCTGAACCCTTGAACGCCGACGTACCTTGGTGGCGATGGCAGAAAGGGACTGTGCCCTACATTTCCTCCATGCATTCCATCCGCACGTCTTCCTCTCTTCTCCTTCTCCCTTCCTGACACCACAGGAGGATCTTAGGTGCTCTCGGATACCTCCATGCTCGGACGACACCAAATTTTCCGATGTCCATCCATGAAGGTGGGGGCGAGTTTGCATACATAATCGTTTGCTTTTTTAGTAGTCGAAAGCATTCATGGGCCTTTCCACATGCTTCCCAACATTTTGAATGCATGTTTTGATAGTTGTTTTCCTCTCCCATGTGATGACAAGTCCACTATCTGAGCCTGCAGCATGCATCAACATCATGGACTTGCCCTACGAGCATCTCATGTGGGTGACCATCGTAGAAAACTTGGTTCAGGACAGTGGACAAAGCACTGTTGCCTTTATTCGATTTGTTTTAATTCTAATTCATTGATCCCTGATCTCCTATTTCCCCTATTTTACTTGCACATGCATAACATTCGACAACATGCCCACTCGGGCATACATTAAATAACATTTTTGCTTACATAGCATCCTACATCTTGCCTAAGGCATACATTATTGTGTCATTTTGCATTTACCATGCCATGCACACATAAGAGTGGAAAAGCATAGAAAGATTGATTCATCGGGCGCACGGGGGTGCTTAACACCTTCCCCACGTGTAATAGGTGTCCTTACCCTCTCTCTGTCGACAATGGTGCACGTGTTTGTCTATTGGAATAGGAGTCATGCATTTTGTTTCCTTGAGTGTACATGTAGTAATTTCTTGTTCAATTTTCCTCGTCTTTCCTATAAATAGGCTAGGTGGCGACTCCCTTTATCCTTTTATCCTTTGTTTTGGTGTTTTAGAGTCAAGCGTCCTTCCTCGGAATCACATTTTCACCATGACCTTATCGGTTTGTGTGTTTGGCCCTTCCGCAGTCCTTGCGTGGGTCAGTTTCGTCGACATTGACATAGGAACTAGCGACTCCACTAAGGATACCAACTCCGACTTTCATTTTTTTGTTTTTTTGTTTTGTGGCTCGCCTTTGCTTATTTTTGTTATCATATTGCTTGCATTATACTTGTCGTTGGTTGCTATACTTCATGCCTTTTGTTTGGTGGTTGTTTTGCTCTACACAAATATGTTATGCCACCACACTTGCACATGACATGATTTATGCTTTATGCTATGATGTTTGCTTCTTTTTTCACCATCATGATCACACAAGCACATGTCATGATCATGTCTTTTGACGTGATGCGTGATGTTTCAATGCCATGATTGGGTGTTTTCTTCTCATTTCTACATTTACCATGCCTAGGAAAGTAGAGACATGCTTACTTCCCCTTACAGGCTTAATCTAAAATCCACAATATAAGAACAACATCTAGGCACAACTAGAGACATACACACTCTTTCCCCTACTCGACTCAATAAAATGTAAGTAAACGACACAAAGCATATTGTATGAATGATCATTCTAGAAAGCATGCATCTTCTTATCCCTGAGTCAACCTACAGTTTGAGAAGAGTTGTAACACCCAAAAATTCATTTAATTGTAAATATATATTTTTAATGAATTTAATTGTGGATGAGTGTTACTGGTGTAAGGTCATTTTAGTAATTTTGTGGTTTTTTGCTTGGGTCCCACTGTTTAGTATGTTCTGTGCCTTGTCCCTGTATGCATGTGGGTGTACAGGTGAGGATGGTTTAACCGAATTCCAGAATCCATCTATCTTGTTTGCAGAAGAGAGAGAGAACAGACGAAAAACGCTGTTCGTCGGTGATCTACTTGAATATTCAGTGCAGCTTCCTACGGGTGATCGTTGTGGGTCCTCTCTCCACGGGTTTGGGTTTGTGTGGTGATCTTCCTTTAGTGTTTTCGTGGTGGGTTCTTCGCCTGTTTTGCAGTTGGTTCGCGGTGGGTTCTTTCGTTTTCCAGTGTTGTGCGGCAATGGTGATCTCTTTAAGTTGGTTCGTGGTGGATGTTCAGCGGTGCACTTGTAGCATCTGTTGGATCTTGGGTGTTAAGGTTCTGGTGCCGGTGTGTTGGTGGGCCTTCGACTTCCAGCGACGCTAGGGTTTGCCTGTGGTGGTTCTGCAGTCGTCTTCCTGTGGTATGACACTCCCACTATCTGGGTACCATGTGAAGGACGCCGAAAGGGTGGACCCTGTGGTGTTGGCTAGGGTAGATAGTGCATGTGTCTTGTGGCTGGTAGCGTCCTGAGTAATGGGACAACCTTCCTAGGTGGGGTTGCTTTGTGAGGGTTCTCTAGGTTGGAGGACTTTAGGACGGATTTGCTCTTCGTAAGGTGGCAGGTCCGTGGCAATGCAGTGCAACTCGATGGTTGCTTGTGGCCAGAGTTAATTGCTTGACACTAGATAACAAGACTCAGTGTGTTTGTGGTTTTGACCACTGTGGCCTGTGCTTGAGGTTTTGGCTAGTTTAGCTCGTGTTTTGGTGGTTTCGGCTAGTAAGGCTTGGTTTTACTTTATGGATGGTTTCTTATGTGCTTGTGACCTCAAAAGAAAAGATAAAAATGCTTTTGAGATGGGATTTGTGGTTTTGGCCAGTAGGGCGCGTGTCTTGAGACTTGGTGGATTTGGTGAAAATGCGATTTCAAAGCTTGGTCTTGTTTTCTGTGTTTTCCCATGAGGTGCATGCTAGGTGACTCTTCTGGTTACTCATGCGTTTTCTTATGGTTTTTAGTTGTTGGTGCAGGCATGTAGCTGTCGTGGTCTCTAGTGCATATAGTCGGAGTCTCATAGCCGTACACTGCAGGTTCTTGGTAGTTTAGATGCTTTTAATTAGCTTTTATTTTCCTACAATTTAGCATTTAATTATATTGGAATTATTTAGGTTGATGTGCTTGTGAGAGTAGTGACTCGGGTCGTTACAAATTTGGTATCAGAGTCCAGGTCCAGTAGGTTGCACTAACCTAGGGTGTTCGGTTTGGAAACTCTGTAGGTTTTGCATGCATGGTGGTGTCTGTACCTGTCGATTTTTGCCATGATTTCTAGTTGTTTGTTTTGACTATTGTGTAGGTATTTTGTTCCTCCCCTCTTTGTAGAATGTCCAGTAGTGGCCATAAGGGTAAGGCCCCAGCCATGGAGTCTGAGCCTTAGGAGGAGGGTGGTTGGAAGGCCATGCACGCCGAGATACGAAGCTTGGTGCATGGGATCTCTCATGCCTTCGGCAAGGGTAGTTCCGAGGGATCGTTGAGAGATCTATGGCTACAACTGCTGAGTAAACTTCATCCGTCGATGTTCTGAGACAAGGGTGGGGCTGAGGAGAGTGAGGCCTGATTGGAAAGGGTGGTGAAGATGTTAGATAGCATGGTGTGCCCAGAGGAGCATTGGGTATAGCTAGCTACTTATCTACTGGAAGGTGAAGTAGATAAGTAGTAGAAGTCTATGAAGTGGCTTAGGTTCCTGGACACGACTACAATCAATATCAAGTGGAAGGATTTCGAGGCAACCTTCTACGAGAAGTACTTCGTCTATTATGTGAAGGAGAAGTTTAGTTGAGATTTTTGGAATTTGGAGCAGGGTAGTATGTTTGTGCTTGAGTACAAAGCTGCTTTTGCCTCTTTGGAGCGTTTCTCTTCTACCTATCCCTCCTAGGAGGAGTGAGTGTAGAGATTCCTGGATGGTGTTCAACCAAGGCTGAGGTTCAAGGTGATGAGCTGTCGATGCCAGACGGTGGCAGATATGGTCGGAATGGCCTTCCACTTTGCGGAAGATTTCAAGAAGTTCAGGGAGAGTCGTCCCAGAGGGAAGGGTAAGTCTTCCTTTACTTCCCTATTCTTTTTCTCCGGCATGTCAAGTTTTAGTGATTCTGGTAGTCCTAGGAATAAGAGAAAAGGGAAGTTGGGTGGTGTTTCTATAGGCCAACATAGTTTCACTGGTGGTAGCGATGCTGGTTTCAGTTAGATAGGTTCTGTTGTTCTCAGAGGGAATCAATGTTTCCAATGCGACTAGGTGGGCCATTTTGCTGCTTATTGTCCACGTTCAAGGGTAGGCTCCAGACTCAGGGGTGTGCTACAACTATGGAAGGACGAGGCATATCCAAAGATTTTGCCTGGATCCTCCCAGGAAGGTAGGAAGTGCACTGTAGCAGCTGGCGAGGGGACGAGTATTCACTATTTCAGCTCCTGACACTGGACCTTCGGGAGACGTGGTAGAGAGTAAGGATGAGTAGTGATGTTGTACAACCTTCTATGTAATTATTATACTATCTCTTGTATTCTGGACAACTGCTTGATTTGAAATGATGTTGTTTTGTTGGTGTGCTTGGCCATTTAGGTTCTTTTCTTGTGACGAGTTGGATGGTCAAGGTTTTGTTTGACTTAGGGAATTCCTTCTCCTATGTCTCTAAGTCTTTCGTAGCGGAGATGGAGGATAGGCCGGCTAGGTTGGCCTTTCATCTCCATGTGGTGACATCACTGAGGGAGCACAGTTTAACTTGAAAGTATCTACGGTTTGTCGACTTGACGCTGAATGACAGAGAGTTTGATGCCAACCTTATCATTATGGATATACAGGAGTACGATGTGATACTCGGCATGGAATGATTGGTGCAGTAGTCTACTTTGATTGACTGTGCTGGGAGAAAAGTATATTTTAGGTCTTCTGGAGATGGTTCCTTCTTTGTTTAAGGTGTGTGTTAGGGTGAGCCTAAGCTTGTTATTTCAGCAATGAAGGCTTACAAGTCGTTAGTTAAGGGTTGTGTGGGGTATCTAGCTAGTGTAATTACCTCCACTTCTCCTAAGTTGGGTGTTCACAACATCTCTGTAGTTTGTGAATATCTCGACTTGTTCCTTGACGATTTGCCTAGCATGCCACCTTACAGGGAAGTATAGTTCTCGATCAAGTTGGTTCCAAGGTCTGGTGCTATTTCGAAGCCTCCTTACTGTATGGAATTAACGGAGCTGAGAGAGCTCAAGACTCAGTTACAGGAGTTGTTGGACAAGTGTTTTATTAGGCCTAGTGTTTCTCCATGGGGCGTGCCTGTCTTATTCGTCCGTAAGAAGGATCGTTCGTTTTGACTGTGTATTGACTACAAGATGCTAAATCAAATCATGGTGAAGAACAAGTATCCCTTGCCTCGAATTGATGACCTATTTGACCAACTACAATCTGCTTTTGTATTTTCGAAGAATGATCTAAGATCAGGATATCACTAGTTGAGGATATAAGACTTAGACATTCAGAAGAATGCTTTCTAGACACAGTACGGTCATTATGAGTTCATGGTTATGCCCTTCGGTTTAACCAATGCATCGGCTATGTTTATGGACTTAATGAACATGATATTTAGCTTTTATCTAGACCAATTTGTAGTGGTATTTGTGGATTATGTTCTAGTCTATTCTTCGAATGTCGAGACTCATGCCTTACACTTGAGGGCAGTGTTGGATATTCTGAGACAACATCAGTTGTATGCCAAGTTCTCCAAGTGTGAGTTCTAGTCGAGCAAGGTTATGTTCCTCAGCCATTTGATTTCTAGAGAAGGCATCAAAGTGGATCTTGCCAAGGTAGAGGTAGTGAGTAGTTGGGAGAGACTTAGGATAGTAACGGAGATCCGAAGTTTCTTGAGTTTGGTGAGCTACTATAGGAGGTTCATTAGAGATTTTTACTCTATAGCCACGCCTTTGATAGAGTTGACTAAGAAGGGAGTTTCGTTCAGTTGGACCCATGACTGTGAAGCGAGCTTTAATGAGTTGAAGGCTTGTCTGGTTTCTACTCCCATGTTGACTCTGTCTTCTAGAAGTGGTGGCTTCATGGTGTATATTGATGCCAATGGTGTGGGGTTGGATTATGTTCTAATGTAGCATGGCAATTTTGAAGCTTATGCTTCTCGTCAGCTGAAGGATTACGAGAAGAACTAGCCAACCCATGATCTAGAGATGATTGCTGTAGTGTTCGCTCTTTAGCTCCAGTGACACTATCTATATGGAGAACAGTTCAAGGTCCTCACTGATCATCAGAGCCTAAAGTATATCTTCACTCAAAGGGACCTCAACCGGAGGCAGTGCAGGTGGGTGAAGTATCTGAAGGACTATGATTTTTGTCTGTCCTATCACCCTAGGAAGGCCAACGTGGTTGCCGATGCTCTTAGTTGGCGTACGCATGTGATGGCAAGCTTGATGGTCAAGGAGTGGACCATGCTGGAGGATTTAGTGGGTTATAGGCCCAAGAGGCAAGCTCAGGGAACGGTTGGCGCCTGGGTAGCCAACCTATCTATTTGCTCTAAACTGATAAAGTTTATTGTTGCCTGTCAGCAATTGGATTCTTTTGTTCAGGCTATTTTTGAGAAGTTGGAGGCAAGCGAAGAGCCTCATTCCTCTGTTGGGGCATATGGAGAATTGAGATATGATCTGCACTTGTATGTGCCCCAACATGAGGTGGCAGCAAAGATTGCTAGATGAATCCCATTGGTCTAGGAACACCATTCACCAAGGAGTACGAAGATGTACCAAGACCTCAAGAGGAACTTTTGGTGGCCTAGCATGAAGAGAGATGTTGCTAACCACATGGTGAAGTGTACAACTTGTTGGCTGGTCAAGGTAGAGTACCAGAGACCTGGAGGAACTGCAATGCAGTCTTTGGACATCCTCGTGTGGAAATGGGAACACATCTCCATAGATTTCATGACTGGTTTACTACACATTAGAAGGAAGAATGACACCGTGTGGGTGATTGTGGATCGACTAACTAAGTCCGTGCACTTCTTGGCAATCCAGGTGAATCTTCGAATGCACTGATTGGTAGAGTTATATGTATCAGAGGTTGTTCGATTGCATGGTGTTTCTGTGTTCATTGTGTTTGATAGAAACACGAGGTTTATCTCAAGATTCTAGAGGACTTTGCAGGATGCTTTTGATATAGTGCTCAACTACAGTACAACATTTCATCCTCAGTCAGACAGTTAGACAGAGAGGACCATCAAGATGCTAGAGGATAGCTTAGAGCAGGTGCCCTAGATCTACATGGAAATTGGGAGGACCACTTGTCGTTGATCGAGTTCACCTACAACAATAACTATCACTCGAGCATTGGGAAGGCGCTGTACAAATTATTATATGGTGGGCCATGCAGATCACCCGTTTGTTGGAGTGAAGTGGGTGAACGTCAATTGCTTAGTCTTGAGATTGTGTAATTATATGCAAACATGGTAGATTTGCTCCGTAGTAGGCTGGTGGCTGCATAGAGTTGACAGAAGAGCTATATCGATTGAATGCAGAGACCGCTGGAATTTCTAGTGGGAGACTATGTTTCCTTGAAGGTGTCAATGACCAAGGGCGTGATGAGATTCAGAAAGTGTGGGGAGTTGAGTCCCCACTACATTGACTCGTACTAGATCACGTAGAGGTTTGGTAAGGTTGCTTATAAGCTTGACCTATCACCAGAGTTGTCGTCTGTGATGACGTATTCTATGTCTCCATGTTGAGGAAGTGTCTGGTTGACGCATCACATGTGATTTCAGTTTAGTCGGAGGTGCTCCATAAGGATTTGTCCTTTGTGGAGGATGCTGTTCAGATCATCAATCAGAAAGAGTAGGTGCTACGGAACTAGGTGATTCTGCTTGTTCTTATGCGATGGTGGCATTATGGAGCCGAGGAGGCCATGTGAGAGCATGAGGACGCGATCCTAGCCCAATACCTATACCTTTTGGGGACGAAATTCTTTTCTAAGGTGGTTAAGATGTAATACCTGAAAATTCATTTAATTGTAAATATACATTTTTAATGAATTTAATTGTGGATAGGTGTTACTGGCATAAGGCCATTTTAGTAATTCTATGGTTTTGTGCTTGGGTTCCACTATTTGGCTTGTTCTGTGCCTTGTCCTTTTGTGGAAGCATTGTGCTCCTGTCCCTATGTGTGTGTGGGAGAGGATGGTTAGCCAGCCTGTGCTGTGTACTGGTTGGTGCTGGGATGACATGCAGTTGCACATGCATGTTGAGTGGTAGTTGTGTATGCTTGTAATTGACACAGAACTGCGCATATTTAAGAGTGAGACAGGTTAAGCTTCCCCGCCACACCACTTATTCCTTCTTCTTCTTCGTCACTCCTCTTCTCCCTCTGTGCGCACCATTTCCCCTCTTTCTTCCTTTGCCTACCACCTCTCCTTCCCCCACTCCACCTTCCCCTCTCTCCTCCTTTCCCCCTTCTTCCATGGTTCTTCCCTTTCTTCCCCTTCCACTTTTGTGTGCTAGAGAGAGTGAGTGAGAAAGAGAGTAGAGCAGTGGGAGCTCGGGCTGGCCAGAGGATCTCCGGGTCGTCGTCTCCTAGGCGTGGTGAGCTCGTGTGGATGGCTAGAGGTCAGGGTGGTTGCTAGAGAGCTCGTGATGGGCCAAAGGTTCACTGGTGGTTGTAAGGTATGCACCTCACATTTCTTGTAGAAATGTATGAAAAATGTAGTAATTGCTTAGGATTATATGAAATCTAGGTGTATTTATGTTTCTAGAATTTATGATGACTTCATGGTGAATTAATGAGCATTTATGGGCATTTATTGTGTTTTGGCTGTTTTGAGTTCGTTGACTTTATGATTTTATATCTTGAACTGTGCTTGATGGTTTTGAATGATTCTTGTGTGGTTTTGGAGTAGACTCACACGTCTATGTCCTAAGTTTATTATGGAATTTATGGCTTTGTGTGGTGAGTCCGCCCCTCACTCCTACTTGGGCAAAAGTGATGGGTTAGTGCTCGGACTGGTTTTCTGAAAACACAAAAATTGGTATGTCGAATTTATTTGATATGCTGATTTTGCTTCAAAATTGTCCTCTTGACCACTAGTTCGGTCGACTGAATTCGTTTGGTCTATCGATCTGGGTCTTGGGTGTTGATAGAGCACCAAGTTCGATCGATTGGTCATTTATGGTTTGCCGAATCAGTGGATTTTGGCTGATCGTTTAGTTTTCAGTTTGCCGATCTAGTGCCCTGAGCCCAAGTTTGGTCGACCATTCCATTTTGGTGTGCCAAATTAGGCCCTTGAACTATTTTGAAGAAAATTTCTAGTGGATTTTCCCAAGTGGTTTTATAAGTCTATAAAGTGATGTTTTGTGGGCCATCAGTGGTGGTCTATTGTGGACACCTGATGTGTGAGTTTTGGTGGAGATTTTTGGTGATATAAAAAAAAGGTTTTGAAGAGGATTTTCAACGAGACATAGCCTATTTTGAAAAAGAGATTTTTGTGGTTTTCTGTGTGTAGGCCAAGATATTATAAGGCAGTGTTGTCTAGACTTGGGAGTGTGATGACATTCTTGGATGGTTGAGTGTGTTACCTAGGTTGAGGCTGGGGACCAAGATACTATAGGCGAGTGTTCGTTGGGTCCTGGAGGTATGATATTCCTTGACTGTCATTCATGAGGCAGAGGTTGAGGTCCACTAGACACTGAGGCTCGAGGTACTATCGGGTGTGGAGGCATGACACTCCCACTGTTTGGGTACCATGTGGAGGACGTCGAGAGGGCATACCCTGTTGTGTTGGCCAAGGTAGGTAGTATACATGCCCTGTGATTGGTAGCATCCTGAGTGACAGGACAGCCTTACTAGGTGGCATTGGCTTTATGAGGGTTCTCCAGGTGGGAGGACTTTGGGATGAATTCGCTCCTCACAGGATGGTAGGTCCATGGCAGTGTAGTGCACCTCGGTGGCTGCTTGTGGCTAGAGTTAGTTGCTTGATGTCGGGCAACATGACTCAGTGTGTTTGTGGTTTTGCCCACTATAGCTCGTGCTTGAGGTTTTGGCCAATTTGGTCGGTGTTTTGGTGATTTCGGTCAGTAAGGCCTTGTTTTGCTATAGACGGTTTCCCATGTGCTTGTGACTTCAAAAGAAAAGATAAAAATGCTTTTGAGATGGGATTTGTGGTTTTGGCTAGTAGGGCTCGTGTTTTGAAACTTGGTGGATTTGGTGAAAATGAGATTTCAAAGTTTTGTCTTGTTTTCCGTGTTTTCTCGTAGGGTGCTTGCTGGATGACTCTTCTAGTTACTTACACGTTTTCTTGTAATTTTTAATTGCTAGTGTAGGCATGTACCTGTCGTGGTCTCTAGTGCATATAGTCGAGTCTCATAGTGTTACACTACAAGTTCCTAGTAGTTTGTATGCTTTTAATTAACCTTTATTTTCTTGTAATTTGGTATTTAATTATATTGAAATTATTTGGGCTGATGTTTTTGTGAGAGTAGCGACTCCGATCGTTACAACGACAGTCCCAATTTTCTCGTTCTTTGGCTTTGGTGTGGGACGAGTTGTCGGTTTGTCCCTTTTGCTTGGGGTTGTGTTGGTGTTAGTAAAGGGTACAATTCATGCTTTGGCAGGGTCGAGTCTCCTAACACACCATCCATTCATTGCCTACACTTTGGCTAGAATTTAGAGCAGGGACCATACTTTCTACCTTGAGTCAATTAACCCATACCCATGAGAGACTCGCGATTGGGCAGTCCACTCAGGATATGCATGGTAAGAGAGTGCATATTAGGGCATTCACTTGCATCATGTGCCATTCATGCCACCTTTTAACACCTACATCGTGTCTTTGTTTTTGGTTCTAACATTAGTTGTCATCTTTGCCTATTCGCAGGTATGTTTGAGATCCTCAGCTAGGAGCTCTAGCGTCCCCATCGCGGACAGCTTCCTTGTGGCCTTTCGTTTCCTTGTTCTCGAGCTATTCGTCGCATTCGACGATCGCACTCATTGTAGGGCTTGTGCATCAGCTTTTAGCCATAGCCCCATTCATACTTGCTTGTGGTCCGCATGGTCCAACAAGCCTGCGAGCCTCATTCTATTGTTACCCAGGAGGAGACTCCACTTTTGATTCCTCCTTCTACCGCTTTGACTTTTGCTGCTATTGCTTCTCCCCATGCTTTCTGCTTTAGGGTGTTTGGGGATTTTGTACCCACTTTGGAGTGTTGGCGAAGATTCGTTGCTTAGGAGCCTATCACAGAGTCTACTACGGTGACCACCACATGGGTTCCAAAAATACTACCTGTTGCATCCCTTTCATCAGGCCTTCCTATTCCAGGAATTCATTTTGCTGTGGATGCTTCCCCTATAGGATTTCTTCATGTTGGGCATTGCTTTGAGTCCCCTCTGGCCACCATTTTGTTGCCTTCCGACTTGTCTGTCGATGAGTCTTCAGCCATCCTGGTGCAACATCAGTTGGCTCTCGCTCGGAAGTTGTAGGGCATGGCCCTTTTTTTTGACCTTGCCTCGATAATTCCTTTCTTGACCCCTGAGGTTTCGATGAAGCCTACTTTAGCATTGTAGGTTCACCGCACTGCACTTTCACCCTTACCATCGCCCCAGCTTCTCATGGCTCCAGCGATGGGGGACGGCATCTCAACCTCCTGCACTCTCACATCATGCTACATAGCATTTAACTCCGACAACTAGTGGCCAACTCCTCAGTTGGACAAGAACATAGTAGCCACTAAGTTCGTTTTCCGGGGCCATGCTGGTGTAACAGCTGCTACCCCAACACACTTTACCTTACACTGCACAACATGTTATCTATCCATCTACTCCACATCTATTACAGCTCCAGCATGCATACCACTACACTCTACACCTCTACACGGGTATGCTGGTGCTCACGCTGTGACACCTGACCATGTGATTGTAGATCTAGAGGAGCACTCAATTACGACCCATACAGTGTATGCAACACCTGTCCTAGCAACACCAATCCTTACAGTAGCAACCTTAGACACCCTCCTTACCAAGATGGGCAAGCAGGAAAGAGCACTTCGTCAAGTGCACGGTAGGGACCGCCAATCCTATCGATTCCAAGACCTCCGTTACTTTCAAGAGGCGATACTCCCATCGAATTTTCATATTTTGGAATTTAAAAAATACAACGGTAAGGGTTGCTCTATATCACATTTGAAGGCGTATTGTAGAGACTTCAGTCAACTTTAGAGGGATAATAGGTTGCTAATCTGCTTATTCTAGAAAAGTTTGACGTAGCCAACCCTGAAACGGTTTACGTCACTCGATATGGCCGCCATCAAGACTTGGAATGAGCTTTCCTAGGCATTTCTGGAATAGTACTCCTTCAACCTCGCTTGATTTCTAAGCGTGAATCATTCAGAGAGTATGTTGACCGTTGGTGTGCCCTAGCTGCCCAGGTTAAGATGTGACTTTCCTTCACTCATTGCATTTGCCACATAGGCCACCTCCTCCAGTAACAACCACGACGCACACATCAACTAGTCTGGGAAGCCTACTATCGCGTACCAACTCCTCTACAGTGTTTGCCAAAACAGCAAATCAACTAGACCTTGATCAATTAGCATTTGCACTTAGAACACCTAGCTTTGCACACACTACACACACACACGCACACACCACCGTCGAGCTAGTGCATCACATCGCACCATCTCAGCAAGGACAACAGCCTAGGTGAGGCCATCACCATGAAAGCGACTTCACCCCACTAGGTGAGTCGTTAAGCGTTGTTTTCCCTTAGGTTGTGTCATTACTGAGGCTCCCGGATCCTCGTTTGCCACTGAACCCACCTCTATAGAGGTATTATATGAGCATGCATTGCAATTATCGTCGAGCCATGGGGCACTTGACTAATAACTGCCTCACCTCTGAAATGTTATTCATAATCTGATCGACAATGGTGTGGATGCAGGATTTTGGAGGAAGGAAATGATGTTTCTTCAGTTTCGTTGTTTCGTGACCTCGCTTGTTTCCCTTTGATTTATATCCAATTCCTCTACTCCATGGATGTCAGAATTGGTGTGATCACTACTCTCGGTTCGCTTTCGCTAGCCCTTGAGATACCTTGAGGGGATGTTGTTGTGGTTGTAGGTTTAATTACCTTAGGACGACGCTAGCATCGCTTAAGGGTGCCCGTATCGATGAGCTTCTTCTTTTTCTTTTCCTTGCAAAATAATAAAAAAATGCAGATTAATACAGTATAGTAAGTGGTTCAACAAAATAAATTACAAGCATGAAAATGAGAGGAAAAGATACTTACTTGAGGGGTTTTATCCCCCCGGTTGCAACTAAATGTGTATGCCTAGCTACAACATGAAAAGTATGCGTGAAATAAAACATGCAAGATGAAAACCCTCTTGTGTTTATGATGTGTATGTAGGACACAAGATGCCGACGTGACGTAGTTGGAATTGGCAAAAAAACTTAAGCCCTCCCTCAGAACTTCTCTACTCCCTCTCTCTTAAAATTATTTCCCCATTCTTCTGGATAATTTTGGTCCTCTGGCTTAGTGTCCATGTCCCCTCAAAGGCTGGAGGTGATTCTCTATTTATAGAGAGACGGGACGACTGAAAATGGCAAAAAGGATCCAAATTGGCAAGAATGCACAAGTACCATCAAAAATTCCCTTTTCAGAGGTGTTATACGCCAAAGAATGGGTGTACAATGTCAAATGCCCAATACTGGGCGTTCAACACATTCTAGGCGTAACAACTGTTTGGTTAGGGAATATTCTATCAAATAATGGGCTAATTAGCATTGATTGACGTCACACTTGATTAGAGGAATTTTCCAAATAAGGAAACATTTTGAATTCAAAATTTTCCAAAGGAGGAAAGTGACTGATGTGACAGTTGAGTTGCCAGGTGTAAGATGCAAGTTATGGACGTTCAATGTTAGACGCACAGATTTTAACATCTAACACTATCAGTTCAAAAACTTGTCAAATTTGGCTGGCAATTCAAATGTGGTTAAACGAGTAAATTAATAAGGTATTGAAGACCCCTAAACATGGCAAGGAGACTCATTTGAAAATATTGAATATTTATTTTAAATCCAGAAAAGGAAACTTGATAGAAATGGTAGGGAACAACACTGGGGACGTTAAACACTTGAAATCAGGTGTATAACGTCAAACAGTTGAAATGAGGCGTATAATGTTAGACGTTGAGTTTCTAGCGTATAACGTTAAACGTTGGAAGCTGTAGTGTTCAAAAGTCCGAGTTGGCAAGTGGGCTTTTAGAGAGTATTTGGGCTGAGCAAGAGACTCCTAAGGATGAATGAGACATGCTATGATGCAAAGAGACTTAATAAAGATAAAGGAGTGTCAAAATTAGATATCTACAAATGGTGTCATTGTCGTCAACACCCAGGAGGCTACACTAGCACAAAAACCTATGCATCCTAGCATAGCCAGCCAACCCTTGCCTAAGCCTGCAGGCCCTTATGATGTCGGGACCTCGGGAGTTTTCCTCCCCTCTCCTATCCCTCCTGCTTCTAGCTCCTTCCTGGGAGATCTCTTCGATCTCATCGGTGTTGTTTCTGCTCCAGTCCTGTCTCACTCTTGTCTGGCAACACTTCTGTGTGCCACTCCTATTCTGGTTCTCCTGCAGAGGGCTCAACTCAACATTTGCCAGCCTACCATATATCAATCCAACTCTACGAGTACATACACCCTGGATCCTAGCCAGAGGCATAGGCCAGTAGCTCCAACAGTCACATCAGCAACCCCACAATTTCAACAATCTGGCCTACAGTTTTAGTAATCTCCACGACCAGTGGTAGTCCAAAGCATCATGGCCAGCATCAGTAGCAGCATTGCCAGCGTAATTAGTGATCCCACCAATACAATCAATAGTAGCACAAATAAAAGCAGCCAACAGCAGGGATCAGAGTTGTATCCGTTTCCCCTGTTTTTTTAGCTGTTCTTTCTTTTGCATCTTCATCATGCATTAAAAAAAAAAAAATAATAATCTTGCATGCTAGCAACTTTTGCTCGATGAGGAAAATCCGAAGGCTAGCCTACATGAGAGAAGTTCATCCCTCCTCTATCGATACTGCCTAAACAAACAGGCAAGTAAGGGAGCCACCATCCACTGAGTGCAGGACGAAGTGTCCAAACTCCGTAAGAGCCCTACACCTTCAAGAGGGAGATAAAATGCTTGGGCGATTGAGTGTGTGAGCCAAAAAATACATAATGTGCAAGGGCATAAAATAATAATAAACAAAAAGTTGTAGATAGAAGTCAACCCAAGAGCGAACGACGTGTGGTGTAGCTTTACCCCTACGACATACCTTAGAGAGTCGAAGCATGCGTCTAGGTAGCCCATGCATTCGAAGGGACCAGCCACCCCTCTCTTGCAGCAAAAAGTCTCCAGCTTAGACTAGGTGCATATTACCTCCAAACTAGGGATTGAGCGAAATCGTACATCCATGAGGGAGGAAAAGAAAATATCAAAGAACTTGAACAAGCAGGTGTAGGGCCCTAACAAAGTTTGGCATGGAGCCTTTGATCATAGTGAGCCAGAGCATCACCACCCACCAAAGAGGGTCACCCACAACGTGTGAGTCCTGGTAGGGTCCATTGAGTCGAGGGCGTTCTCTTCCTTTCCAGTAGGCATAAAGCTTTTCAACCTAATTGAGGGCAACAATAAAAATCACCAGAATCAATCTACATACTTGCTTGTAACAATAAAACCAGCCAAAAATCAATCAACGCGCTTGCAATAATAAGAACTAGACAATAAAAATCAACATACTTGCTTGCCAATAATAAAAACCACCTGTCAACAATCGATATGCTTGCAAACAATAAAACTCACCCTTAAGAATTAACACACTCATGCACAAAACTCCTCTAGCTTCCTTATGCACAATGCAGGTTCCCTTTCAGCATTCAAACTAGGGGCATGTCAGCTGTCCTTTGGTCAGGCACGCATAAGTCTATTATAGCCCACTTCCAGAATGCAACAACGTCCATTGGGGCATGTCAGCTGTCCATTGGTTAGGGCCCACATATTAGGCAGTTGTTACAAAGCAATGCCCTGCATACAAAGCCATGCCCTGCATACAAAGCCTCAGTCTCAATTACCTCTAGCAAGCACTTAGCAAGTATGCAACAACATCCAACATTAAACATTTCAACACTCAGCAAACGACATATGGCATCAACTTCAACTGGCACTCAGCATCAAGCATCCAAATGCCCCTACGAACATCAGACCATACACTAGCAACAGTCCAGGTTGCAAGATTTAGCCATGGCAAACAGCATAAAGCTACAATACCTCCAAAAATACTGCTACAGTACTCATACAGATCACTATTCATTTATTTTTCTTCCAACAATCAAAATATTTTACCATTTATCTTCTTCATCGGTGAATCACAACTATTGGAATAGTAACTCATCATCGGATCCCGACAAATTCTATATACACCCGTTGCATACCAACAGTGATTGATTCCTCAAGCCAGTGAGCTCCTCAATGTTCGACGAGCCTCCTTGTCTAAGTTCGACAGCCTCATGATTAGCGGCAACGGAAATCCTTCTCAGTTATAGTCATTGCCGCTCACTCTCGTTCTCTCTCAACAACTCTGCAATTCTCTCTACTTGATGCCAAATATAGGGATGGGGCCTCCTATTTATAGCTCTCAATAGACTAGGAGCGTCGCAACTCTCATAATTTCGACAATAACTCGAGCGAGCAACTCATCAGCCTCCAATGCTTGATGCCTCGCTTCAACTTCTCCTTCAACCCTTGTCGACGTCTCTGTTCCTTGCCATTCCGCCATCACCCTTTCAGCTCCTCAATGTAGCCATTCTTCCCATAGCTGTAGCGGCCAGGTATTACATCCTACCTCTCTTAAAAAAACTGTCCTTGGAATTTACTAGATAAACGACTTACCAAATAATTTAGGATACTTGCTACGCATCACACTCTCCAACTCCCAATTAGCTTCTTCAATTCCATGATGTTGCCATTAAACCTTCACCATCAGAACAACTCTCTTATGAAGATTGTATTCTTTGAAATCCACAATTTCCGTAGGCTTCTCCTCAATAGATAAATCTACTTGAATCTTTGGAGTGTCATACATAATTACATGAGTTTCATCTAGTATGTATTTCCTTAATATCGATACATGGAATACATCATGTAACTTGGTATATTGTGATGATAGTGCTACTCTATAAACAACTTCACTGATCCATTCCATTATCTCAAAATGTCCCACACACCTAGGGTCCAACTTTCCTTTTCCTTCGAATCTCATCACGCCTTTGGCTAGTGATATCTTCAGGAAAACATGATCTCTAACATCAAAATGCAATTTACGATGCTTACGATTTGCATAACTCTTCTATCTGCTATGAGTTGCTTCCAATCTCTTTTTTATTAAACCCACCTTATTTGCATGCTGTTGAAAAATCTTAGGTCCAAGCAGTCTTCGCTCACCCACATCACTCCAACAAATTGGTGATCTATATGGTCTCCCATACAAAGCCTCATAAGGTGCCATTCTAATGCTTGAGTGACAATTATTGTTGTAGGTAAACTCTACTAGTGACAAGTACTTATCCCAACTACTACTAATGTAATGCCTTGATGCTACAAAACAATACAGATACTATCCACCTAATATATAAAATCTGAATCAATAGAAATAAGTAATTTAAACAAACAAAACTAACTATTCTGACTTGTGTGCGGCGACTATGACTCCAACAATTTGCACTAGACCAATACTGCTCCTTCAAGTATGCACTTGAGACAAAAGCAATAAAACCATGTGTGAGTGACATTACTATCACCCAATACGCGCCCCAAAACCAAAATCGATGAAAAACCCTATGTAGCTATCAAAGTGCAAAGGAAAACCACAAAAAATCCACAATATTGAAAAGCCACGCACACATTTCAAAAAAAACCATTTATAATCATACCTTTTCAAAACTTATCTTGTCATTTCTCTTTTAAAACCTCATGCTTATTTGTAAAACATTTTTCATGCATTTCAGGAAGCAATTTCTCATCTAGAATCCAGTCCAAACCACAAATCATTTCACATATCAAAATGCAACAAAATCATAGCTGGAAACTAGTACAAACCACAATTCTCAATTCGAATCAAAACCTCTCGTATCACCATGGCCACAGTGACCGACCTGGTCACAAGTAGTTGGCAAGGTTTCATCTCCATTCAAACTGCACTGTCGTGGTGAACCACTCCGCGTAGGAGTTCGACTGTCCCAGCCATAGCCTTAAAGTAGTCTACCACACAGGTACAAGCACGGGATGTGTCCTCATGACGCCCTTGGTGTTCGAGCACCTAGAGACTCTAACTCTAGACCTGACCAGTACTGGCATTAAGGATAGGTTGGGTCTACCAATATCCCGAGTCATTTATTACCATACAGTCACGAGGCTCACTCTTCAGACAAAAACTCGACAACCACCACTTAGGGCACGTACCCCACTACTCAGAGGTCCCATTACCTCTTGTCGGTACGGTCGGTCGGCTTGAATGTGGTTTCTACACATCTTGACAATTTCTTTAAAACATATGCATTTCCTTTAAAGAAAACCTTTTTTCAAAATCACTTTATCATCAAAATCCATTTTTTCTTGTGTTTCTTGTTCAATTTAGGATTTTATTATCACAAGGAAACATTTCCCATTCATTTTCCATGTAATAAAAGCATTAAATTATATTTTATTTCCAGAAACATCACTGAAACAGATTGTCTGAAACCATTGAAAATGGCAGTAGCGCTGGCCATTCGTGCTGGACACTCATGTGGCATCTCCACGCTAAGAACATCTGTGACCTAGTCGCGCCAATGGACAGCACTGGTAGTGTAGATACCCACATATGCTTGCAATTGGACTAAGCCCTAAACCAAATCCTAAAAACCCTAAATCCAACTCCATAACCCTAAAATCCTAAACAAAACCCTAAAACCTTAAACAAAACCCTAAAACCCTAAAACCCTAAACAAAACCCTAAAACCCTAACCAAAACCCTAAAATCCTAAACCTGACCCTAAAAACCTTGAAACCCAGCCAAAACCCTAACCCTAAACCTAAACTTAATCCCAAAACCCTAGAGTTAATCTAAATTCCTAGGATTAACTCAAAATCCTAAATAAAATCCAAAATTAATCCAAAATTCCAGGATTAATTCAAAATCCTAAATAAAATCCAAAATCAAAAATTAAACTTAGATCTCAAACCCTAACAACCTTAACCACTTCCCACTTCATTTTAACAACCTTAACTACTTCCCACATCACCCTAACAAACTTAACCACTTCCCACTTCATCTTAACCACCTTAACGACTTCTCTCTTCACCTTAACAACCTTAACCCCCTTAACCACTTCCCACTTCATCTTAACCACCTTAACCACTTCCTACTTCACCTTAACAACCTTAACCACCTTAACCACCTCCCACTCTAACCATAACCACCTACCTAGCCATTGCAAGCCTATAAATACCCCCCCATTTGCAAGGAAAGGGAGGAGGAGAAAAAGAGAGAAAAATTTTGAAAAAATCCAAAAGGAGAGCCACCAAGCTATTTTCTCTCAACCAAGGCAACCAGAGAGGTCCAAGAACAGAGAGGAGGCTCGTGGAGGAGAAAAATCTGAGTTTCAGGCCATCTCCAACCATCTCCGGTGTGCTCCGGCGAGCTCCAGCGGTCATCACCCTGCCAGCTCAGGTAAGCGCCCTTCAGACCCTAACTTCTTCCAATTTTAATTCCTTAGGTCTTCCTAGGGATGTAAATGGAGCGAATACGAAGTGAATTTATGAATATTCGAATTCGAATTCGAAAATTTTCATCTACATCCGAATTCGTATCCGTATTCGAACGAATGTTAAATTTAATATTCATATTCGAATTTTTCAGATACATTCAAATTCAGATAATATCCGAATTCGATCAAAAAACCTAAAATCAGTAAAAATTGTTGTAACCAGGCTTTGATTGGACACCCATTTTGCAGCCTATTTCCAAGAAAAATGCAACAATTTTACCACTCATCATGTCTCTTCAACTGCCTGAAGGACCACACTTGGGCATTATCCTCTTCCTCCATTGCTCTTAGTATCAATGTATCCGATGTGGGACTAAATACTCCTTTCGTAGTTCGTACCCATTGTTTCACAATCAAATCACGACAACCCATCACGAACTCCCGTGCCTCGGCACCCACTAACCGGCGCCACCAGCAGTAGCAACACCATCACCAGCTGACACCGGGGAAGGGCGAGAGCGAGCTTCATCTGATAGTCCTCCTCCGAGGAGAAGTAGTCGTCTTGGGCGTGCAGCAACCTGGGGGCGGGGACGGGCGCGAGGGCGAGTGTAGGGTCGACAACAAGCGAAGTCGGGGACATCGATGGCGAGGGAGAGGTGATGCCACCACCAGCAGTGACACCAACCCCAGCTGCCACCGGGAAAGGGCGAGAGCGAGCTGCATCTGATAATCCTCCTTCGAGGAGAACTAGTCGTCTTGGGCGTGCAGCAACCTGAGGGCAAGGGCGGGTGCAGGGTCGACGACAGGCGAAGTCGGGGACATCAACGGCAAGGGAGAGGTGATGATCGGGTCGGCGGCGGAAGGGTGGTGGTCTGGCAGGGGTCGACGGCAGAAGGGTGGTGGTTCTGGCAGAGATTGGCTGGCGCTGATGGACCACTTGTGAGAGTGGAAGGGGAGAAAGAAATAGAAATAAAGAAAGAAGGGGATCAAGACAGGAAGAAAGATCGATGTCCTCTCTTGTTCCAGCCAGTTTGATTCTGTGAAAAAGAAAAGAAAAGGGGAAAGGGGATCGAAGGACGTAGAGGAAGAAGAAGAAGAGGAGGAGAAGAGGATGAGTGCTGTGTTGTAATATGTAAATTTTACAAATATTATATTAAAGTTTTTATTTATTAATTGTTAAATACTTATGTCATAAGTTTTACATATAAATATATTAATTATTTTAAAAAAATAAATAAATATATTAAAATTTCAAATTTGGATATTTTCGAATCGGATGTACCAATATCCGTATTCGATCCTATTTTTTTCGATTTTTTTTTTCGAATTCGAATTCGATTCGTCGAATATCTTTTCGAATAAAGATTCAAGATTTCGAATACAGATTCGAAAGGGATTTTCGGATTTTTGACACCCCTAGGTCTTTCTCTTCTTTCCCTAGTCGATTCCAGTAGAGCCAGAGGGTTTCCCTGACTGGAATCAAGGCTTCAGGCGTCACTGGAGCTATTCTCCAGCGACATAGGTGGGGGCATGAATCCAATGGTCGATTCGTGCCCCAATGCACTCGATCCTTCCCCCACGAGCTTCCTTTTGCTTCTTCGACCCCTGGCGCGCCGTTTCAAGCCCTCACCAAGGCTCCAGGAGCCAGTCGTCAGAATCGCGCACCGTTGCCGTCGTCAGGGAAGACGACTGGCAATAGAGTTGGATCGAGCGCCTCCAGCTCCATTGCGTTGCTCCAAGCATCTAAGAACCTTCCACAACACGCCCCCATCGCTCCAAAGCAATCAAAGCCATGTTTCATGCACTGTATCGCCTCCGCAGCCAACCTCACGGGGGAAGACGACGGTGACGGCAGGCAGGACCCAAGTTTGAGAGAACTAACCCGTTTCTTGCCTCTGGAAGAGGGGAAACATTCCACTCATCGTCCTCAATCCTCTAGGAGACTCGAATCACCACGCAGCAGCCTCTGGAGCCTCCTCCTTCCATGACACCGTCGACGGAGTTGTGTCAACGGCAAGGGAGATGGGAGGAGAGTTCCGACCGTCAAGATCCTAATCCAAACCATTGGATCACTTCTTCTTCCTCTCCTCTTGCTCCCAGTGGAGCCTGATGCATGATCGGGCATCGGGATGCCCCAGAAGGGCATCCCAGGCGGTCGTCGACGGCGAAGCTTTGTCGTTGGCGGCCGCCGTTTCTTTTTTTTTTAAATAAAAAAATAGTTTTTCTTTTGATTAAACTTCTGGTATTTTATTTTTCTTAGACATAGGTCCTTCTCTCTTGCATTTAGGTCCCTGCATATATTTTTAAAACCATTTTAATAATGTTTGTTTTGGAAAAACTATAGTGTGATCCTTGGAAATTTTTATTAATGTTTTCCAGGCTTAAAAACTTGATATAAACCCTCCAAGTTTCTTGTCATACATTTAAGTCTAGAATTTTGCATAAAAAACCCTGAGCTTTACTAAAACTGTGTTCAAAAATATATACTCAGATGTGTTCAAAAATTGCATTTTAGCCCCTGAGTTTCATTGATTTCTCACTGAATGCATGTTTTCTGGGGTAAATTTGCACCACAGTCCCTGAACTTCCTGTTTTTCAAACTTACGACCATTTTCTTGCACTTTTAATCTTGAATTACTTCAGAATTGTTTTAAACACATGTTTTGCTAGCAAAATTGCATATTGAACCCTAGGAACCTTGAATTTGACTAAAAATGCACAGTTTTGCACATTTGACCCCTAATTTCTTCAAAAACACAAAATGTGTTTTTTATGTACTTTTGATGATTTAGCCTCAGAATTTCAGTTTTCACTCAAAACATTTGAATTTTGCACAAAAGTCCCTAAAAACTACATATTTCACTCACACATGTATTTTGAACACTTTGTTTCCCATTTCATGCATATTTTCTCATGTCTTCTTCCTTGCATCATGCACGCATTTCTAACTCATTTCGAACTTGATTTTCTCACTATTTCCCAGATTTCTTCCGATTTTCACAATTTTGATTTGATTTAGTTTTCCATCGCCCGAGGGCGTACATTAACCGACTGAACAATGTCAACATGGACCCAAATGAGAATTATTTACTCTCTTTTGATTTCTTTTCACGAATTTCTTAAGTTTCCGCTGTTTTGCATGATAATTTCCAAGAATTCTCGTTTTTTACGATTTTACTCATCGCCCACGGGTGTACAGTGAAGTGGCATTTTCAATGCCTACATTTGTCCCTCAGATTATCATTTGTTTTCTTTTATTCACTTCCTCTCTTCGAATTGGCATGTTTTCCAACCATGTTAGGCATGTGCACTTAGGATGAACAAGCATACACACAGTAGACCTTCAGCGAGCAAGAAACCTAAAAAGACCGAGTTCCTCGGGCTTATGGGGGTGCCTAACCCCTTCCCCATGCGTAACAAGAATCCTTACCCTTCCTCTGGCCTGCAAGGGCCAAGTGTTGCATCCATTAGGCATGGAGCATGCATATGTTTTCTTCACCTTGATTTCTTTTGGTTTTTCCATTGTGTTTGGTTTTCCTCGTCTTTCCATTAAAAGACTAGGTGGCAACTCCTTTCCTTATCCTTTTCTTATCTTTTCTTGGTGTTTCCAAGCACAGTCTTCTTCTCCGAATTCACCATCTTCGTAGTGACCGTATCGGGACTCCTTGTGTGCTTCCATGCATATAGGAGAGTCGTACAGGGTTTGACCGGCATTGTCACAGGTAGTCCTCGCCTACCAATCGTGCTAATCATTTTGCAGAAAAGACTCAGGAAAGTTAGACAACTTGAAACCCAACATACAAATCTTAAATCATTCACATAAACTCATGCGGCTCACATCTAACATTCAGGGCATTCAAATATGCATATTCAAGCATTCATAATTCAGAAATTCATGATGAAGGTCAATAACTCACTGTAAATCATTAAATCCCAATATTAGCATGGATTCTCTCATTTCATGCAATTTCTCAGGATTTCTTTAGCGAATCAATCCTAAGCATGCTCCTCTACATGTTCTTGTTGATTTTTTCATGGAGGAAGCGAAGGGGAAGCGTACACAGAAGAGTTGTCGACCTTTTTCTCCTTTTCCAGTGAGCTCCAGCAATCTTGGACGACCCCCGGTAATCTCCGATGAGTCTCCTGGACATCCCCACATCCCCGGCGTCAGCTCTCCTTTGACGATTGAGCTTCGACGAGGTTCGACGACTCTCCTCCTCCCTCAGAGATGCCTTCCTCCCTCTCTGCCTCTCTCTCTCTCCTATTCTCTGTTATTTCATGTCCCCCTTTCTCTTCCACCCAACGTAGGAAGGCCACCCCTTTAAAACACCTCTAGTCCTCCCCTGGTCGTTCAAGAATCCCGAGGACACAGCTGCCGAGGTGATCAGTGCGTCAAGGGTTGGTGGGGTGGAGGAATCGACGGGTCTCGCAGGCATAGGTGTCAGGTGACGTTTCACTACAACTATTGTTTTCAGGGCAACGTGCTGACAATTCGCCCTAGCTCATTCGCGCCATGAAAGCCCCCCACTATACTGTGCCTCCTATATCTGCCTATTCTATTCGCCTACAAGGTTCGCCTAACCTAGTTTGAACAGAGACAAGAGGAGATCACAAGCCAATCTTTAGGAAAGAAAATGAACTTGCATAGTTGCATTCAACAAAATCACCCATAACATAGAGTCCTGCTTATCCAGGTTACAAAACAAGGTCTTCAATACAAGATAAATAAATTCTGGATCTCTAGATACATTCCATGGTCAGTCTTGGACGTTACATCCTACCCCGTTAAAAGAATTTCATTCCGAAATTCCCTCCTAATATAACAAATGGGGGTACTACAATTGCACATCAGCCTTATGCTTCCAGGTAGCCTCCTCTGTGCTATGATGTTGCCATAGAACAAGTACAAGAGGGATTATTTTATTTCTGAGGACTTTTTCTTTTTGGCAAGTATTCAAACCGCGTCCTCCACCATAGACAGGTCCTCCTGCAATTTTTTGGTTGAACCAGGATCACCTGTGAGGCATCGGCCAAACACTTTCTTAGCATCGAAACGTGGAACACACTATACGTGCCTGATAGATTTGGAGGCAAATCCAACTTGTAGGCGACTTCCCTGACCCTTCTGGAAATCCTGTAGGGTCCAATGTAGTGAGGACTCAGCTTTCCTCGCTTTCTTAACCTTGCCACTCCTTTAGTGGGTGACACCTTTAGGAATATGAAGTCTCCTATCTCGAATTCCAAAGATCTTCTCCTCCAGTTTGCGTAGCTCTTCTGTCTGCTCTAAGCAGTTGCTAACCTCTTCCTGATCAAGTCCACTTTATCAACATACTACTACACAATCTTTGGGTCCACGACCTATCGTTCACCCACTTCGTTCCAGCATGTAGGTGTCTTGTAGGGTCTCCCATATAGAGCCTCATACGATGCCATTCCGATGTTGGAGTGATAACTGTTGTTGTAGGCAAATTCAATGAGTGAGAGATGATCTTCCCAACTTCCTCTAAAGTCCAAAGTGCAGACTCACAACATATCTTCCAGTGTCTGAATAGTTCTCTCTGTCTGCCCGTTTGTCTAAGGATGGAAAGCAGTGCTAAAATTCAACATTGTGCCAAATGCCTCCTGCAACACTCGCTAGAATCTTGAAGTGAATCGAGTGTCTCAGTGAGATACGATCGACACTAGAACACCACGTAGTCAAACTATTTCAACCACGTATAACTCTGCCAATTGTGATAGTAGGAGATTCACTTGCATAGACAGGAAATGTGCTGACTTTGTGAGTTGATCCATAATCACCCAGATTGCATCATTCTTTCTTCTTGTCTTGGGTAACTGTAATGACCCCCAAGTCACTACCACTCAACCTAGTTACAATTTTTCATTTTATTATTATTATCTAACAATTACACTATTTATGTAATTAAATTTAAGTACACTCAATAGAAGCTGAACTAGTAAACAACATAAAATAAAACTAAACTAAACACTCACTAGGATCCCTAATGTGTGGCAGTGTGACTCCTCCTATATGCACTAGAAACCAACAACTACTATCTTGCATCTGCCAAAACACACAAAACAAAACACATGTGAGTGACCACTCAAAATGGTCACCTAACATACACCCACCTAATTACTCAACAAACAACGCCAACAAAGCAGGCGTAACTACACCACAAGCACACAAGCACAAGCATCCCTACTTGGATGCCACAATACCAGACCCAGGCAATCCACTATTGCCTAACAAGCAGCAAAATCTCGAAAACCATGCCTTTTAAACCATTCTTTCTCTTTTTCTTTCAAAATAATATGCATGTACTTTTAAAATCCTTTCATGCATGCTTGAGAAGCCTAGTCTTGCCGACTCAAGCCCAGAACCACACGAAACACACAACTTGGTCCCACGTACTCTCTGGGTAGACAAGACAACTCACAGGGTTTGAATACTCTCAAAGTATCCAGGGCACCCACAACAGTAACCACAAAACAAATACAAATCCTCTACTCTGCACAATACGGTCCCCTCTAGACCAAAAATAGCCACACCAAAGCCTCAAAACCTCTGCTCACCAAACCACGGTCTACTCTAGACCAAAACCAAGGAGCCATTGCTCCCAAAGTACTACACCTCAACTAGGCGCAACACCACGACCACCTCTAGGTCAGAGCCTGATTCCCTGAATAAGGACTTAGCAAAAACTACAAGCACAATAATGTGTCGATCTATTCGGTGCCAAGTAGTCAACACTGGCCTCAAGCAGTCCACTGTGGAGTTACCACGATGTTTGCACTGCCACGGACAACCACCTTGTGGAGGAGTCTGGCCGTCCCAGCGTCCTTCCACCTGAAGGAGCCTCAAAGGCTAACTACACACCAGGAAAACCTACTCACCCTACTCCTGTGCGAGCTATCCCTCTCTAGGGACAAACCACAGGGTATGCCTTCTTGACATCCTAGCCTTAGTGCTTGGAACAACCAGAGTCTCTTTCACCTCCAGGTCTAGCCAGCACCTTAAACCACAACTACAAACACCAACAAAACCACGAAAACCATGTGGACCTCAACCTAAGTAATAGCTCACAACCTTAGAGGTATCACCCGTCTTTAGAAGGTCGGTTGAGAGCATCGGTCTCTTGGTCGTCCAAAAACTACAAAACACATGGATCTCATCCTAAGCAAGCAACTCACAACCCTAGAGGTATCACTCATCTCTAGAGGTCAGCCGAGAGCTTAGGTATCTTAGTCCCCTTTCAAAAAACCTCAAACACTTTCCAAAACCATTACAAAACTAATGCATTTCTCTTCCCAAAAACCTTGTCAAAAACCATTTTGAAAATCATTAAATATCTTTTCTAAAAATCTCACAAAACTTCGTGTCCAAAAGCAACACAAAAACCAAAACCAAAACCACAACTCAATGCACTACCTCGACAACTCTTATGTCAAGCCCAGAAAGCCACACCAACCACATTCAGAACACTAAGTTCAGGTGCCAACATGTCTGATGCCCATTGGCTTATGTCTCACATGAGCCACAACCGACCTAGTGTCAAACACCAAATCGTGCCACAGAATATCTGTGACATCTGGGCTTGATTATCCATTTTTATTTATAAACCATGTTATTAATTGTAATATTGTATAAATGGTTTATTAATGGATAATCTGTTATTTCTTGGATGTGTGAGCTTGTGGTTGGCTTGCTGTGCTCCTGCTCTTGACTTGGGACCAATGAGGAGTTCGGTTTGAGGATGCACAGTCGCCTCAGTTTGCATGCTTGTCTTTCCTTCCTTTTCTTTCCTTTTTTTCTCCTTTCTTTTTCCATCCCTCTCACGAACTAGCACCATTCCGTCTTCTTCTTCCACTTCTTCCACACCCGTGCCACCACCAGCCAGCGGCCCATGCCTCACTGTCATTTCCAACGCGATGGACGGTCGACGTGATGTGGAGGGAGGAGGGGATAAAGAGAGGCGGAGGCAAGCAAGGAGAGGAGGATGTGACTGAGAAAGGAGAAGAGAAGGAGGAGCGGTGAGCAACCGAGGAAGAGGTGGGAGCTGCTCGTGTGATCCGCCGGGGGAGGAGGCTTCGTCGGGGCGCGAGGAGGCTTGTCGGAGTGTGGGAAGGTTCATTGGGGGGCCATTAGAGGTACGCGACCCCTATCCCTTCTCGTTTCCCTTGTGTTTGGATTAAGTGAGAAAATTCATGAAAATGCATGTAAAAGTGTGGGAAAATGAGGAAATGATGAGAATGAGTTGCATTGCATGAAAATATAGATATCATGTGGTTAGGATGAAGATATGTGGAATTGAATGTGATTTGGGGGTGTAAGCTACGGTAGGGTTCACTAAGCTCTTCCCCTTTGTGATTTTTGTATGAATCACATAGTTAATGGATTGAGGAATGGTATAAGGAGTTTTGAAGTAAACTCAAGGGTCTACACACTATGATTTTATAGTAATTTGTGGTATGTGTTTGGGGGGTCCGATTGAGGCTCCCACTTTGGGCGATTTTCATCGACCCAAACAGGGGTGTGCCCTTTCTGGGAGGAATTTGGTATGTCGAATTTATTCGATATGTCAAAATCCTAGCAGATTAAGCCAGCATCGCTGGTTTCGGTAGACCGAAATCTCTTGGTCGATCGAAATAGGGGGTTTCGATATACCGAATAAGTTCGGTATACCGAAGCAGGGGATTTTGGTCTACCGAACCTAAAATTCGGTCTGCCGTTTTAACCCTGGCCTTGATATGTGCAGACATGAATTTAAATGGATGATAAATGGTTTTAAAGGTATGTTGAGCACATGAAAGTGATGTTTTCCCCATGTAATGACATGGAGGAATGTGGAACCCAAATAAATAAATTTGGGCGTGGTTTTGGGTTTTGATCCCATAAATGAATGAAAAGAATGATTTTGGGTTATAGACCCTATAAATGAACAAAATGGCTGATCATGCGTGGTTTTTGGGCATGAGACCCAATTTATGATTTTAAGCATGGTTTTCATGACTTGAGTTGGGACCCTAGTGGAGGGTCAAGTGTTGCAAGGAGACAGATTCCTGCAACGGAAAGAATGAAATGGAAAATGGTTTTGAAAAGAAAAACTTAAAGAGTTTTGTTAATGAAACACTAATAATGTGTTAAGGAACCACGGGGATTGGTGTCGATAACGTGGTAGGAGTAAGAGGCTCCAATTAAACCAGTTGCCAGACACGACTGTGGTTTCCGAGCTTGAGATGGTGTTGGCTGAGCCTGGGTCGTTGTACTTAGTTGTTCGGATCATCGAGCTCGTGACGGTGTAGGCTGAGCCTAGGTTATTGAGCCTAGTTGTTCGAGTCAACGACGGTGTAGGTTGAGCCTAGGTCGTTGTACCTAGTTGTTCGGGTCATCGATGGGGCATCAGACAAAGACGTATCCCTGTGCATATATAAAAGAAATTGAGGCCGGTTGGTCGGGGCAGTGACATCCCGCACGGGGAATTTCACCACGGTAGTGCAGGAAGGTAGGGGAAAGGATGTCCTTGCCTAGTGCTTGTGCGCCTGGTTACCCCTGATCAAGGTAACAACAGTAAAGAAAAGTGGAAATGAGTAAAGAAAAAGAAATGTGATTTGATCAGGATTGGACTTATGAAATAGTCCTAAAATCTTGAAATGGAATAATGATGATGTTTTAACCAGTTACCAGCCAGTATTTATGATTTGGTTTTGAGCTCGAGAGGCATTGTGTTTTAGGCTGGATCTGGTCAGAAATGTAAATTTGAAAGTGTGATTTTGGGAAGAAATCCCAAGTATTGAAAAAGTTATGTTTTGGAAAATAAATTCCAAAGGTTTTAAAAGAAAATGCAAAGGTGTGTTTTTGAAAGAGAATGTGGTTTTGGAATGAGTTTCCAAATGTTTTGAGAAAAGAAAAGAAACATGGCTTTTGAAAAGAGCATGAATTTGGGATTAAATTCCCAAGTGATTTCCAAAAAAAAAGAAAGAAGAAGATGATTTTCAAAAAGAAAACCAACATTGAAATTAAAAGCGGAGTTTTAATGGTTTTGCCGAGATTTTCTGGGTTGTGTGTTTGGGGCGTGTACTGGGTGACTTAGATGTCACTCACGCGTGCTTAAATTGGTTTTTAGGTGCAGACCGCGTGTAGCTGAGTTCCGGTGCAGGAGTTGAAGCTTCTAGCCGCACATTGAGATCCTGAAAGTGAGCCTTAGTTACAGTTATTAATATTTCTGTAATTAGTGTAATTATGCTTATGATACTGTGATTTTGTAGCGTGCCCGGGATTGGGGCATACCAATATCTAATTTAGCGCATTACGCCAAATCATACCTCAGCTCCAATCCTAGGGATAAGTATGAACCCTAAAGTCCAACTAGGCCATTAAAGGGAGAACCTAGTAATTTTGAATTCTATAATCTTTTATTCTACCCATTGCCTAAGTAGGATCTTGCTAGTCTATTTTAGGCAATCTCTATATCATTTCTAATAATTATCCTAACCATTTATGAATCTTCAAGTTACCCATGTCATAAAACCTCCATTTGATAGGGTTATGTTTATGCAACACACAAGGCAACATTCCAAATCAGCAACACAGCCACCTGTATGGGCACCTGCTAGGTGCACCTCCTAGGTGCGCCTCCCAGGTGCGCCCAGTATTGGTTTTCAAGTTCAGAGCTCAGTGCTATGAACCTATGGCTGTAGACACCTACTTAAAGCCCTATTTTGGTCTATACTCCACAAAACTTGGCAAACAAGGTACCAAACTGAAGGAAATCACACGAGCAACACCATGGAACAGAAATCATCCAATTTCATGCACCATAGCTCGAGAAAACATCAAAAAACACTTTGGATGAATAGTATAAACCAAGATTAAATTTTTGAAACTAAAAATCATACAAGTAACCAAAAATCACATTCCATATACTAGACTAAAGAATTCGTTGAGCTCGATAGTCTGGGATAGAATTCACAAGAATCTGTCACCCATGGCTTGAGAAATTCAAGAAAAAGAGCCAAAGATACTATTCACCCTAAAAACACAGAGCTGTCATAAATTCACCATAAATTCTCAAAAATCACCATAAATTCTCCAAGCATCCATTCACATCCAATGCACACTAACATGCCCTTATGCATCAAATTGAGCAAGAAAGGAAAATCCTATAGGGTGTGTACCTTAAAACAACTGTCGGCCTTCTTCCTCTTCCTCCTTCACTGCTAGAGCCTCCTTCTCTTCTTCTTCTCCTCGTGACAACGGCGGCGTGACGGTGTCGAGCTCCTCCAATCACCTCTCCCTCTCCCTCTTTCACAACCCTCTCTTGTCTCTCCCTCATTCTCCCCCTCTCTAAGTCGTGTAGGAGAAGGGGAAGAAGAAGAAGATGAGTGAAGAAGGAGGGAAGGAAGGAGAGTGGGGCTTGTGAGGAGAGAAAAGGAGAGAGAGAAAAGAAAGAAAGAAAAGAAGGAAAGAAGAAAAATAACCCATGGAACGAGGCCAAACCACACAATCTCCTATGTCCACGTGACTCGTGCAAACAGAAGCCAGTCACCCGAACACCCCAATAGGCCTTCACGGCCCAAGGCAAACCTCAAACTTCTACAAGGGTCGGCACAACACCAAAACCACTCAACACGAAAAAGGGCCAGAACCCACATTATAGGCGTAGAGCGTTGTTAGAGTTGTGTTTTGCAATAAACGTAGGAAACTTAGCGTCTAATGATCGAAAACTCCATTAAAATATTTGGCCAAAAATGCTAATCGAGGTTTGGGTCTTTACAGTAACCCTGCCACAAAGTCTAGTGATACATGCTCCCACTTCCAGATCGGAATATCCAAACATTGCAAGGTTCCTCCGGGCTTTTGGTGCTCGATCTTGACCATATGGTAGGTTGCACAACTCATCACATGCTCAGAAATCTCTCTCTTCATCCTAGGCCACAAGAAAATTTTCTTTCAGATCCTTGTACATTTTGGTGCTCCCTGAATGAATCGTATATCTGGACTGGTGGGCTTCATTCGGTAGCCTTAGCTTAACTTCCTCCACTTGAGGAACATACAGGCATAGGTCATACTTGAGTCCCTCATCCACACCAATAGAGAAGTGAGGTGCTTCTCCCACCTTTAATTTCCTCCATATTTCCTACACAAATAGGTCCAGTTGCTGAGTAGCCACAATTGCCTCTAACATTCTTGGGCGTATAGACAGATTTGCCATGCAAGCTCCAACAGGTCCCTGAGACTGTCTTCAAGGTCTGCACTCAACCAAACCTTTCAGCAGGTGCCATTCCTTGATCATTAGACTGGCCATTGTGTGAGTGTGTCTACTCAAGGTGTTAGCGATTACATTCGCCTTCTTTGGATGATAGGATAGGCTAAAGTCGTAGTCCTTGAGGTATTCTACCCATCTTCGCTGTCTCAGATTTAGATCCTTCTAAGTGAAAATATACTTCAGGCTCTGGTGATCTATGAATATCTCGAACTGCTCACCATACAGGTAATGTCTCCAGATTTTCAAAGCAAAGACCATTGTAGCCATCTTCAAGTCATGGGTGGGATAGTTTCTCTCATTGTTCTTTAGCTGGCGTGAAGCATATGCTACCACCTTCTCATGCTGCATCAACACACACTCCAACCCTATCCTATAAGCATCACTGTGTACTGCAAAACCTCCACTCCTAGAGGGTAGAGCCAACATTGGAGATGTGATCAGATGACTCTTCAATTCATTGAAGCTTTCTTTGCATTTTTAGTTCCAGATGAAGCGAACCTCTTTCTGAGTTAGTTTGGTCAAAGGTGCTACAAATTTGGAGAAATCCTTTATGAATCTCTTGTAATATCCTTCCAAGCCCAATAAACTTCTGATCTTTGTCATGGTTTTGGGCCTAACCCAACTACTAACTGCTTCAACCTTGGCTGGATCTACTTTGATTCCCTTGCCTGCGATGATATGGCCAAGAAATGTGACCTCTTTCGACCAAAATTCGCATTTGGAGAACTTTGTATAGAGTTGATGCTGTCTCAGGGTTTCTAGCACGGTCCTTAAATGCATCTAGTAAGTCTCAATATCAGGAGAATATATCAGCACATCACCATCAAATACCACTATGAATTGATCCAAGTAGGGTCTACATACTCTATTCATTAGGTCCATAAAGGTAGTTGGTGCATTTGTAAATCCGAATGGCTTGACTAGAAACTCATAATGGCCATACTAGATTCGAAAAACTGTCTTATGCACATTAGTTTCCCAGATCCGAAGCTAGTGATAGCCTAATCTCAAATCATTCTTTGAAAAGACTGAGGCTCCTTGTAATTGATCAAACAAATTATCTATCTTGGGCAAAGGATACTTGTTCTTTATAGTGATCTGATTCAACATCCTGTAATCTATGTAGAGGCAGAGTGAACCGTCCTTCTTCTTGATAAACAGAACCAGTGCACCCCAAGGTGACACACTCGGTTGATGAATCCTCTGTTTGTTAACTCCTAAAGCTGATTCTTGAGCTTCCTTAATTATGCTGGTGCTATCCTGTAAGGAGTCTTCGAAATTGAACTAGATCTTGGCACCAAATCAATTTGGAATTTAACCTCTCTGAGCGGCAGCATCTCAGGCAAGTCCTCAGAGAAAACATCAGGATACTTCAAAGCCCTAGGGATGTCCTATATCCTCAAAGCAAAAGAGGAAAACACCGTCACACTGGCCAAATATCCCACACAACCTCTTGCTAGGTGGCGATAGGCCTTAATTGCCGATATGATCTTCTTCTATTCTACCTACCTAACTCCCTGGACCATGCATCATCCTTGGTCTAGACATTCTACTAGAACTCTCTTCTTGGCACAGTCAATCATGGATGAGTGCTGTGCTAGCCAATCCATTCCTAGGATTACATCATACTCCTGCATATCCATAACTATCCGACTAGTCCTGAAGCCTTGGTCTCGTAGCTTCATACTAACTGACCGCAGATACGTCCATGCTAGGCTGTGCTTTCCTAGTGGGGTCACTACATTGAGATGGAAAGCCAATCTAGCCAGCCTGTCTCCAATCTCAACAGCAAATGACGCAAAGACAATGAAAACGAACTCCCTGAGTCGAACAAGACTCTTACCATTTGTCAGCCACAAGGAAGGAACCTAATTATCACATAATAATAACCATCATCATCATCATCATAGGAAATAGTACCAGATACATCATTACATAAAAGTGAAAGATCATGATACATAACACACTATTTCACCTTACCCTCAATGACATCCCTAGAAGGACCAACATCTGGAGCAACTATGGAAAACACTCGTCCCTTGGTTAACTAGTGAGGTGTATCTCCAACTGGCTTTGGAGGATTATGGCAGTTTTGCTGGATATGTCCAGTCTTCCCATAGTTGTAGTAGTTCATCTTTTGTAGTTTTCGTTGTCGATGGTAACACTGTGCTGCCACATGTCCTATACGGCCATAGACAAAACAAGATCTCCTTTCCGCTGTGTCGCTGCTCGAACCTACCTGACTATATCCAACACTTCCTTCCCTCACAACTGACTCAGAACTCTCCTTCTGCTTCTTCCCAGAGCTCCCAGAATTGCCAAAACTCTGTATCCTAGAAGCAAATGACCGTGGAGTAAACACCTTTCCCTTCTCCTTTGCTTTGGGTAATCTTCTAGGAATTGTTTGCGGTCTTCCTCATATTGGGTTGCCAGTTCCACTATCTCCACTGGGGTCGAGGGTCAGAAGCCTAGAATCTTGGATCTGCGCGCTGGGGCCAGTCCCTCCACAACTTTCTTAGTTTTGCACTTTTTTGTGTCAAATATCTGCGAGAACTACTCCATGCAGGTGAAGGTTGTCTCATACTTAGCCACTGACATGCCACCTCGCTTCAATACCCAAAATTTTTTGTCTAATCGGTTCCTCTCGTGCTCAGGAAAGTACTTCTCGTAGAAGGCGTCCTGGAACTCCTTCTAAGAGATCATCAGCAAGTTAGAACTTGGGAATTTCGTGCGATGTGTGACTCTCCACCACTCATCGGCGTCACCCTTGAATTGGAAGGTGGCTAGTCTAACCTATTTCTCTATTGGGCATTCCATGCCCTCTAGATAAGCACTCTATTGATGCACTCAGTCAGTGGAACTCCTTGAGCCACGGGTCTGCCTTGGTTCCATTTATATTATTTCTGCTGAAAGTCTGGACTATCCCTCCATCAAGTGGCTTAGCTCTTGCCGTATACCTCCCCAGCCATTGTCCTTCTCACCACTAGATCTTGCTGCGGGAGTCCTGCCCCTTCCTCGTCCTCTCGGCGGCACCTTGTGCTGCTACAAACAAACAAGCAAACATATTAGGTGCAAATATTCTCCATTGAGTAGTCCATAAGGAGTCACCAATTGGACACTACTAAGTTAGTGCACTTAGTGAACTTAAGCTCTAATACCACTTTGTAACGCCCCGACGCTACACAAGAGTACAAATAGTATCCACCTAATATATCAAATCTGAATTAACAAAATTAGCAATTTAAACAAACAAAACTAATTACCCAGACTTGTATGCGGTGACTGTGACTCCAATAATTTGCACTAGACAAAACTACTCCTCCAAGTATGCACCTGAGAGAAAAGCAATAAAACCATGCGTAAGTGACATTATTGTCACCCAGTATGTGCCTCAAAACCAAAATCGGTGAAAAACCCTAAGCAACTATCAAAGTGTGAAGGAAAACCATGAAAAATCCATAATACTGAAAAGCCACACAAGCGTTTCAAAAAAAAAAACCATTTATAATCATGTCTTTTCAAAACTTATCTTGTCATTTCTCTTTCAAAACCTCATGCTTATTTGTAAAATATTTTTCCTGCATTTTAAGAGGCAAATTCTCATCTAGAATCCAGCCCAAACTACAAATCATTTCACATCTCAAAATACAACAAAAACATGGTTGGAAACTAGCACGAATCACAATTCTCAATCCAAATCAAAATCAGTCGTATCACCTTGGCCACAGATGACCGACCCGGCCACAAGTAGTTGGTGAGGCTCCATCCTTGTCCACATTGCACTACTACAGTGAACCACCCCACATAGGAGTTCAACTTTCCCAGTCGTAGCCTTAAAGTAGCATACTACACAGGTACAAGTATGAGGTGCGTCCTCATAATGCCCTTGGTGCCCAAGCACCAAGGGACTTTAATCCCATACCTGACCAACATCGGCACTAAGGGTAGTCCAGGTCTACAAATACGTAGGGTCTTGTAGTACCACACAATCAAAAGGCTCACTTCTCAGACTAAAACTCAGCAACCACCACCTAGGGCATGTCCTCGACTACTCAGATGTCCCATTATCCCTTATCGGTACGGCTTGAATTTGGTTCCCACAAATCTCAGCAATTCTTTTAAAACATATGCATTTCTTTAAAAAAAACCTTTTCCCAAAATCACTTTATCATCAAAATCCATTTTTTCCAGTGTTTCTCGTTCAATTAAGGATTTTATTATCACAAGGAAACATTTCCCATTCATTTTCCATGTATTAAAAGCATTAAATCATATTTTATTTCCAGAAACATCACTAAAATAGACTATCTGAAACCACTGAAAATGGCTGCTCGTGTCGGCCATTTACGTCGGACACTCATGCGGCATCTCTGTGCCAAGAATATCTGCTACCTAGTTGTGCCAAGAGACCACGCTGGTAGTCCTCATCGACCAATCATGCTAATCATTTTGCGGAAAAGACTTAGGAAAGGCAAACGACATGAAACCTAACATATAAATCTTAAATCATTCACATAAACTCATGCAGCTCACATCCAACATTCAGGGCATTCAAATACGTATATTCAAGCATTCAAAATTCAGAAATTCATGATTAAGCTCAATGACTCACTGTAAAACCTTAAATCCCAATAATAGCATGGATTCTCCCATTTTGTGCAATTTCTCAACATTTCTTCAATGAGTTAATCCTAAACATGCTCCTCTACATGTTCTTATAAATTTTAAACATGAATTTCATGGAGGAAGCAAAGGGGAAGTGTGACCATGCCGGTGGAACTCTGCACGGCTCTCCTAGGTGCGTGGAAGCACACGAGGAGTTTCGATACGGTCACGACAAAGATGGTGAATCCAGAGAAGAAAACTGGGTTCGGAAACACCAAGGAAAGATAAGAAAAGGATAAGGAAAGGAGTCGCCACCTAGTCTTTTAATGGAAAGACGAAGAAAACCAATCACAAAGGAAAAACCAAAAGAAATCAAGGCGAAGAAAACATATGCATGCTCCATGCCAAATGGATGCAACACTTGGCCATTGCAGGTCAGAGAAAGGGTAAGGATTATTGTTACGCATGGGGAAGGGGTTAGGCACCCCCATGCGCCTGAGGAACTCGGTCTTTCTAGGTTTCTTGCTTGCTAATGGTCTATTGTGTGTATACTTGTCTATTCTGAATGCACATGCCTAGTATGACTAGATAACATGCCGAATCATAGAGAAGAAGTGAATAAAAGAAAACAAATGATAATCCAAGGGACAAATGTAGGCATTGAAAGTGCCACTTTATTGTATGCCCGTGGGCGATTAGGAAAATCGTGAAAATTAGGAATACTTGGAAAGCGTCATGTAAATCAGTGGAAACTCGAGAAATCCGAGAAAATCAAATTGGAGAAAATAATCCTCATTCGGGTCCGTGTCGGCATTGTTAACCCTGTTAATGTACGCCCTCGGACGATGAAAATCCAAATCAAATCAAAATCGTGCAAATTGAAAGAAATGCAGAAAATAATGTGAAAACTAAGCTTGAAATAAGTTCGAAATGCGTGCATGATGCAAGAAGGTAAGCATGGGAAAATATGCATAAAAAAGGAGAACAAAATGTACAAAATGCAAGTATGAGTGAAATATGCAATTTCTAGGGGCTTTTGTGCAAAATTCCCAAATTCTAAATGAAGGCTGAAATTCAGTGGCTAAATCATCAAAAATACATAGGAAAATAGATTTTATGTAATTTTGAAGAAATTTGGGGTCAAATGTGCAAAACTATGCATTTTTTGGTCAAACTCAAGATTCCTAGGGTTCAATATGCAATTTTGTCAGCAAAACATGTATTTAATGCAATTCTAAAGTAATTTAGGGTTAAATGTGCAAAATAAAGGGTTTATGTTTTAAAATTGGAAGTTCAGGGATTGCTATGCAATTTTACCCTAGAAAATACGCACTTAGTTTGAAATCAGTGAAGTTCAGGGTTTAAGATGCAATTTTTGAACATATTTGAGTAAATATTTGAATACCCAGGGGTTAATTTGCAATTTTGACAGAAAAACATGCATTCAGAACTATTTTAACAAAGCTCAGGGTTTTTTATCAAAATACTGGACTTAAAATGTAAGAAAAGTAAATCAGTGGGTTTTGTGTTAAATGTCAATAACTGGGAAAACATTAACAAAACTGTACAAGGGTTATACTGCAAGTTTACACAACAAATCATTATAAAAATGATTTAAAATCTCATGCAGGGGCTTAAGTGCAAAAACTAAGGACCTAGATGCAAGAAAGGGAAATGAGCAAAAGTTTTATTAAAAGAAATTTAAAAAAAAACCCGACGGTTGTCGGCAACTGTATCTCATCGACGACGGTGACTGGAGTGCGATCCTAGGCCCTCTCGTAGCCTGATCTATCATCCAATCGCCTGATGAGCAAGAGGAGAGGAAGGGAAGAGGATCTGACGGTTTGGATGGAGCTCCGGACAGCTGGAAACCTCCCCTTGTCTCCCTCGCCATCGACACAATTCTGGCGATAGCGCCGTGGAAGAAGGGGGCCTTGGAGGCATTGGAACGGTGGCTCTGGACTTCTGGAGGCTTGGTGATGCAGAGAGGAGTGTTTCCACTAGCTCAGAGGCAAGAATGGCATCGTTCCTCTCCTTCCCGATCCTGCTTGCCATCGACGTTGTCTTCTCCAGCGAGGTCGACTGCAGGGGCCATCTAGAGCTCGAAATGGGGTCTTGACTGCTCTGGAATTCTAGGGGAGTGTTGTGGAAGGTTCCTAGATGCTTGGAGAGATGCGGCGGGGCTGGAGTCGACGATTCGAGACCCACTGTTCACCTTCTTCTCCGGTGACGGCAAGGGGTCGCGATTCCGGCAAGTAGCTCTTGGAGGCTGTTAGAGGGTGTTCCACGGTGTCCCGAGGGGTGGAGAAGCAAGGAGAGATCTGACCTAGTAATTTCCCCCACACGAGGACACGAATCCCTCAATGGATTCGTGCCCCCACCTCTATCGTCGGAGATTGGGTCCGACGACCCACTGAACATGCAATTTCTGCCAGTTAAGCTCTAATCTCCCATTGGAATAACTCCAGGGAGGCTGAGGAAGATCCAGGAGAAGAAATGGAGAAGAATTGAGCTCTGTTCAATGGCTCACCTGGGCTAGCAGTGGAGTTGGTCGCCGGAGCTCGCCGAAGGTGGCCTGAAACTTGAATTTTCCTCCTCTCTGATATGAGACCTCTCTGGTTGCTCTGGTTGAGAGAAATCTCCTTGGTGGCTCTCCTCCCAATTTTCCAAGTTTTTTCTCTCCTTTTTCTCCCCCCTTTTTCTCCTTGCAAATGGGGGGTATTTATAGGCTTTCAAATTGCTAGGGTTGTTAGAGTAGTTTGTTATGGTTAGTTAGAGATTATTCGAAGTTGTTATAAGTTGTTATAGGTCGTTATGATGAAGGTGGAAAGTAGTTAGATTTGTTTTGGTGGTTACAAGTTGTTATAAGTTGTTATGATGAAGGTGGGAATCGGTTAAGTTTGTTTGGGTGGTTAGAGGTTGTTATGGTAGAGTGGGAAGTTGTTATAGGTTGTTAGGGTTTGAAATTAAGATTTAGGATTTGACTTAGGGTTTAGGGTTGAATTTAGGGTTTTGAATCAATTCTAGGGTTTTGGGTTAATTCTAGGGTTTTGGATTATGTTTTGAATTAATTTTAGGGTTTTGAATCAATTCTAGGGTTTTAGATTAAGTTTTGAATTAATTTTAGTGTTTTGAATCAATTCTAGGCTTTTGGGTTAATTCTAGGGTTTTAGATTATGTTTTGAATTAATTTTAGGGTTTTGAATCAATTCTATGGTTTTGGATTAATTCTAGAGTTTTGGGTTATGTTTTGAATTAATTTTAGGGTTTTGAATCAATTCTAGGGTTTTGGATTAATTCTAGGGTTTTGGATTATGTTTTGAATTAATTTTTGGATTTTGAATCAATTCTAGGGTTTTGGATTAAGTTTTGAATTAGGTTTAACATTTTGAATTTGATTTAGGTTAGTTTTAGGGTTTAAGGTCCCATTGCAAGCATATGAGGTGTCTACAGGAAGCTTACACGGAAGAGTTGCTAGCCTTTTTCTCCTTCTCTGACGAGCCCTAGCAATCTCCAGCGACCCTCCGGTGATCTCCAGTGTGACCACATCGGAACTGAACTCCTCGTATGTGTAGACACATGAAGACTGATAACATCATGACGGAGATGGTGAATCGAAGGAAGGATACTCGACTCAAAAACATCCAAGAAAAAAACAAACAGATAAGGACAAAATGGAGTCGCCACCTAATCTTTCTAAAACAAGAAAGACGAGGAAAATCGGATGCGATAAAATGCAAGAAAAACAATGCAACATGAATTCAAATGAATGTATGAATGTGTGTGCATGCTCTGTACCTAATGGATGCAACACATTGATCATTATGAGCCAAAGAAAGGGTAAGGACTCTTGTTACGCATGGGGAAGGTGTTAGGCACCCTCATACGCACAAGAAATCAGTCTTTTTAGGCTAATCGCTCCCTTATGTGTTGGCATTGTGAATGATCATGTATACTTGCTAAGTCTAAAATGGATGTATGCTATATATTATGCCAATGCAAATGTGATGAGTGGGGCGGAAGACATTGTAATCTAGTACTCAGTTGCACTATACGAAATATGGACCATCAGTCAAAAGAAATCTACATAGCATCGCCCTAAATGAATGCGGAATGCTGGTGAATGTGAGAAAAGAATGCGATGCAAGTAAAGAAGATGAAAGAACCATGCATGAGTGCAAGTGGGAAAACAAATGAAGAGTGGATGCCAGAAAACACGAGAAACCATGCAATGCAAGCGAGGATGCAGACGTAGAAACTCAGGAGGAAAAAAACAATGCATGATCGAGGAAGAAAACAGAGAGACAAAATGCAAGGAAGCTTAGCCGGCTACCTATTTTGAGCCAGGCAAACCACATAGGCCATCCGCGCCCTTCTTTTGTGCATTTGGTACATGCCTGTTGAAGACAAAACAGAGCAGCAAACCATTCATTGCCCTAGATCTAAATGCGGCTACATGAGGATGCAGTATGATGCATGGGGAGCTAGAGGGGAGGCAAGGGAGCGTATCTGGACGTCTAAACTAGGTTGCAGCAGGCCAGATGCTTCCACCAACCTAGCTCATAGTGAAGCGGGTTCCATCGATGAGGACGCTTGAGTCCTCAGACCAGGGGCTCCAACAAGGCATTCCAGTGCTTCCAGAGGTCCAAGGGGTTGGGAGGAATGCATGGATGCAAGGTGGATGTAAGTGTATGCAATAAGGACCTTCCACCATCCTCCCCTTGTCTCACCAGCGACCACGAGCTCGACCGACCATACAGGCAGCAAGGAGCATCGAGTGGTTGTTCGAGGAGACTAGGAGAAGGAAGAAGAAGGTGGGGATATACCGAAGGGAGGGAGAGAAGCTCACATGCCATTGGCCATTTTCGAGCTCTCTGGACCCATCATCGGTGATGCATGAATGCAAGGCATGTATGACTAAGATGGCATGATAAATGTTGATACAACATACACAAAAACAAGACAGAGTTGTAATAATATGTATAAAAACTAAGAAATACACTCAGCAAATGGGAGGAGATGAACCTGCGAATGTTGGGTTGTTTCTCTCGGTGATGGCTCACACCGGCTTTTCTTCGACAGTTGATGCACGACAGCTACTGAGGCGGGTCCAGAGGGACTGTGGTGAGGCTAACAGAGGACCCAAGTGGGTAATGTAGGTGGATTCGTGGTGTTCCAATGTATGGGAGATGATGGAGTGATAGTGGATGTTCTAGCTGGCGATGAGTGCTGGCTAAAGGGTGGTGGACGGCCAAAGGACGGTGCTGGGATGCTCAGGCGAGAGGGGAGGCTTTGTTGGGAGATTGGGTATGCTCTGGCACGGGGCAATCAATGCCTGTCCAAGAGGGAGTGTGGGATCATAACTGGATGGCTGGAAATGTGGTGGAGGATGGTCGGAATGGTGGCTGGAAGGGGTTGTGTGTGTGCTTAGGGCCGAGGGGAAGAAGGAGGGCCAAGAGGAAGAACTGTTGGACGTAGGTAGTGGTTTTATAATGGGAAGAGAGATGGCTTGGTCATTGGATTTGAATGGTGATTAAGTAAGTGGTTAGGATTAAATCAAGTGGGGATTTGATAGGGAATAGGATTAAGTAGAGGAGCTTGATGGTTCAGGAAATCTAGAGAGTACGCCTAGATCCACACCATCCAATGAGAAGAGGCAAATTGGTGGTCCACTAAGTGAAAAGACCAATTGAGCCTCAGCAGTTTAATCCCTGATCTTTTTGTGCATCCGACCAGTACATCCCACACGCACTATCGGGCCATGGTGGTCAGATGGTTGGGCCAGAGCAGAATCTGCTGGACTGGATCTATGGCTATCACTTGACTGCTAGAGTATCAAGGGTTTGGGCCTAGTATTTGCGATAAGTTTATGGTGGATTAATGGTATTGGGCTGAGTTTAGGATTTTAGGGTTGGTTTTGGGATATGAAATGAGTTTTGGTGTGGGGAACTGCCTCATTGCTATCGATGCGCTCTTTCAGAGAATTCCATTAGAGAGTGGCTGCCAAAGTGGGGTGTCTACATCCGACGAGTCTCCCAGATGTCCTTGCTTCACTGGCTACAGCTCTCCTCTAACGATCGAGCTCAGATGAGGTTTGGTGGCTCTCCTCCTCCCTCACAGACGCCTTCCTCCCTCTCTCCCTCTCTCTACAATTCTATGTTATTACTTCACCCCCTTTCTTTTCCACCCAACACAAGAAGGCCGCCCCCATTAAAATGCCTTCAGCCTTCCCCAAGTCCTCCAAGAATCCTGACGATGTAGCAGTTGAGGCGAGCAATGCGTCAGGCGTTGGCGGGGCGATGGAATCACTAGGTATCACGGGCATAGGTGTCAGGTGGCATTTCACTACAGCTACTGTTTTCAAGGCTGCATGTAGACAATTTGCACTAGTGACCTTCACTACTCATCTACGCCATGAAAGCTCGCCACTATACCGCGCCTCCTATATCCACCTATTCTATTCACCTACTAGGTTCGCTTGACCTAGTTTGAACAAAGACAAGAGCAGATCACAAACCTATCATTAGGGAAAAAAAATTAACTTGCATTCAACACAATCACCCATAACACAGAGTCTAGTGTATCCAGGTTATACAATAAGGCCTTCATTACAAGATACATAAATTTTGGATCTCTAGATACATTCTACGGTCGGTCTTAAATGTTACAACTAAAATCTATAGCATAAGCTCTAAGCATGTCTTCTAAGATTTATATTGTCCTCTCCAACTATCCATTTGTCTAAGGATGAAAAACTGTGATATATTTCAATGTCGTTCCCAAGGCTTTCAGTAGACTTTTCCAAAATTCGAAGTGAAGCAAGGATTTCGATTCGATATAATTGAAACTAGCACTCCATGCAATCTCACAATTTCCTGAATGTACAACTCGGTTAAGGTATCTAGCTTTTGATCCATCTGAATTGGTAGAAAATGAGCCAACTTAGTTAAACAATCCACAATCACCCATATTGCGTCATGCTTTTTCTTGGTATTAGGCAATTCACTCGTGAAGTCTATGTGTGTGTGTGTGTGTGTGTATCTGGTGTATAAAATATATTTTATATCTAGCGTATAACGTTAAACTCTAATTTTAAAGTGTTTAACGTTAGATGCAGTTTAGTTTGCATCTATCATTGTACATTGAATTGATAGCATTCAACAGCTTGAATTGGCAAATGGGCTTTTGGAGGGTATTTGGGTTGAGCAAAAGACTCCTAAAGATGAATGAGATATGCTATGATGCAATGGGACTTAATAAAGATAACGGAGTGCCAAAAAAGGACATCTACAGATTGCCCCTACTTGAAGATGGTTTTGGCACGAAACTAGCTTTAAGGCTTGACAATATTCGTGTGTGACACGACTCAAGGGTTTTAAAAAGAGGAAGGAGATCCAATACCTGTTGCCACCAGGTTGGATAAGAGATCGAGTTGGATAAGGGATTGAGCTGGATAAGGAATCCAACACTCAAGAATCATGGGAGGACCAATACTTGGGTATTAGGCCAAGTTGGGAAAGGGTAAGAAGATCCAACACCTACTGCCACCAGGCTGGATAAGAGATCGAGCTGGATTAAGGATCCTTCACTCAAGAATTCTGATCTGAATATGGGCTAGAGCTAGATAAATGATCTAACACTCAAGAATTTTGATCTGAATATGGTACGACCTCAGGCATAACTCAAGGTCGTCAAATGGAAAGGATTCTGTCTCAAACGTAACCCAAGGTGGTCAAATTATCGGACTCGGCCTCAGGCGTAACCTGAGGTGGTCAAAAGAGAGAACATTGCCTTAGGCAGGCATAACCGAAGGGGGCCAGATTAAAAGAACACTTCCTTAGGCATTACTCAAGAGGTCAGATTGAAGGACAAGGCCTCGGGTGTAACCCATGGCGGCCAAGTTTAAAGGGAGGACTTGGCCTCAAGTGTAACTCAAGGTGGTCAAATGAAAAGGCGTATCCTCAGGTGTAACTTGAGGGGTCAAACTAACAGAGCACGACCTTGGACATAACCTGAGGTGTTCAAATGAAAGGAAACATCTGTAGGCGTAACCTGAGGGATCAAATTGAAGGACAAGGCCTCAAGCGTAACCTGAGGTGGTCAAACTAAGGTGACATGGCTTCGGGTGTAACCCAAGGTGGTTAAATGAAAGGATGCATCCTCAAACGTTACCTGAGGAGTCAGATTAAAGGACAAGGCCTCAGATGTAACCCAAGGTGGTCAAATTAAAGGACACATCCTCAAACGTAACTTGAAGGGTCAAACTAAAAGGGCAAGGCCTCAAGCATAAACTGAGGTGGCAAGATTTAAAGGACACTTCCTCAGGCGTTACCTGAGGGGTCAGATTGAAGGACAAGGCATCGGGCGTAACACAAGGTAACTAGATTTAAAGGACACTTCTTCAGGCATAACTTGAGGGGTCAGATTAAAAAGGCACTGCCTCAAGCGTAACCTGAGGGGCCAAACTGAAAAAGATACTGGCTTAGGCGTAGTTGAGGGGTTAGATTGAAAGGACACTTTCTTAAGCATAACCTGAGGGGTCAAATTGGAAGGGCATTGCCTTAGGCGTAACTTGAGGGGCTAAACTGAAAAGGACATTGCGTCTGGCATATCCTGAGGTGGAAAATTGAAAGGGCACCTCCTTAGGCGTAACTTGAGGAGACAGATTGAAAGAACACTACCTCAAGCATAACTTGAGGGGCTAGATTGGAAGGGCACTGCCTCAGGTGTAGCCTGAGGGGCCAGATTGAAAAGGACACTTTCTCAAGCGTAATATAAGGGGTTAAATTGGAAGGACACTTCCTTATGCATAACTTGAGGGGCTAAATTGACAGCGATTGCTTCCAATTGACTCTTGGGCTAGGAAGTCTAAAAGAAGATTGGACATGATTTGAGATGCTCAGCTTCGATAGTCACTCAGGATGCAATATGATGTACTTTGCATGGACGCATACTGGCGGGAATGCAAGGAGGGCGACTTGACATGCAATGCATGACCCTAAACAGTAAGGTTCCTTCATCACAGCTTGCTTTGATTTATATACTGGGATGGCTCAAGAATTTGGCTTACCATTTAGGGTGGACTAATGTATGAATGTAATATGTCATAGTCAGGTGCCCTTTCATTGAGTGTAGCCTACACTCTCCATAGGGACTATAATCCTATGATACGTAAGATAGTAAGCGAGAAATCTATGATATTCCTGGGTGTCAGGAAAGGAGGTTAACCTCCTCTCAGTTAGTTACGTTAGCTTTGTTGAGTCATGGTTTAAAAACACATGAATTCTTGTGTATTTTCTATGCATCTGTATTAAAAGTGTTGGACATAGAATCCTATGCGTTTAACATATGACTCAAAGGTTCTTGCATTCAACGCTTGAGAGTCCATTAGCCATTAAACACTATAACATTAGTGTCTAACATAAGACGCGGTTATTATAGCGTATTATACGTCAAGTCCTTTAACAGGCTTTGCTCTCTTTTCTTCTCCATTTTCCCACTCATTTCTCCTCTTCTTTTCTTCTCCAGTGACAACGACCCTTCTCCTAGTGGTTGTGGCATCCTTCTGTGCCCCTTTAGTGAGTGCTCCTGTACTTCCTCAACGTGAAGCTGGGGCACGACTATGACTGCGTTTTCAATGATGGTCTGGCAGTAGTGGGTGGTTCAGGTAGTGGTGTGTGGTCTTGGTAGTGTGACGGGAGCTTTGGTGATAGCGTAGCTCAGGCGATATAGGCTTTGGTAAGCTCCCTCCTCCCTCTTATTGTTCTCAATTCTGTCCTCTTCCTCCTCCATTTTTCTTGGAATGTATTTGTCCAACCCCTATTAGGTTTATTTTTGCAGTTGATGCCTCGTTTTGGGAAAATGGATATGAGGTTAAAGAAGCTTGCTTGTAGAGATGAAAGGCCATTGACTTTTGGTAGGCCTGAGCCAACTCTGGCTTCTTCATCAAAAGAGCCAACCACATTGGAGGTAGCAGAGGGTCCTGCAGTTGTCGAGGCCGAGACATGGACGACCGTAGAGGATCCATTATTGGCTGAGGGGGAGACTCTCAGCACATCCACGGTCAAGGACATTAGTGGCTCCAGAAGTTTAGGTTCGGAGTCATTCATTCCTTCGACCGAGGATTTGAAGGAGGGAGAGGTAGAGTCGGAGTCGGATGATGTGACTCCTAAGGTAGAGCCTACTGCTGCGGCACCTGCAACTACGCTAGTTGAGGATGATGCCTAGTATAGACGCACTGTTGACTTTGTTCGTCAGGAGGCAGAGGGCGATGCTGGTGCTCCTCTAGATTTTGCATGGGTCCCCATACCTCGCGACGAGGTCCTAGTGTCGGGACCATGTAGGGATGCGTCCTATGCTGAGTTCATTGCGACTACTTTAGCAGTTGGGGGACTGGTAACAATTTTTTTTCAATTTGTTTCAGTTATTTTGCTTCATTGAGGACTTATTATGACCATTCTTTATTCCTTGTGCAGAGTCAAGCTCCAGCGGTCATGCGCTGCCATTGGGGTCTGGTTATCAGGTGCTACTAGATGTTGGCCTCGTTCTAGCTAGAGCGGCTTAGGCAAATGGAATTTGGGCATTTTTTGTTTATTCCAGAGTTCCCCATTCGGGCTATGTTCCTTGAGTCAATTAATGAGCGATACAACCATCGGACGAGCTCGATTGTGACATGAGTCGATGAGTTTGTGTTATCTCTGGAGGACATGGTCCATCTGATAGGGCTACGAGTGACTGGTCGTCTTGTGACAGGCTTGGTGTGCTTAGACTACACTACTATGTTGGGAGAGTTCGTGGGTAGAAGAGTGGTCACGTTTGGTCCACTCCTTTTTGTTGTTTCCTCAGAAATTTATTGTGTTGAGGCTTCTCACTACACAACGACAGAGCCTAGAGAGGATGCTGATCAGCAGTTCCGTGCCTTCTTGCTTGTGTTGTTCGGAGCAGTGTTGTTCTTCCATGCAGCCTTGAGAGTTTCAATGATCCTCCTGCCCCTACTGACCAATCTGGATTGAGTGGGGGAGAACGCATGGGAAGCGGCTAGCTTGGCTCACCTGTACTCCATTCTTTTCCGCTTCTCTGACGGTAGTTCTCGTTAGCTAGGCGGGAACCTACCCGTCCTTTAGGTGAATTATTATTTTTTCCTTGGGTTAATATTGTATGTTTTGCTGACATGATTGACTGATTGAGACTTATGCGTTGTGCAGCTATGGGCATGGGACCATTTTGCCTTTTTACCGCCTACTCCTCCTTCGATTCCTCCCAGGGGTATACCTTTCCATTGAGGATTGTTCTGGGCCAATGCAAAGCTGACTCCTAAGTCAGTGAATAACAACTGTTATGTCAGTCGTCTTCTTTTCAAGCTACTGGTCCTGAGTCAGATAACTTTACTTTTATTTTTGTGTATTTGCCCTTTGTCCTTTTGAATGTGCATTGATCTGATGCTTTTCCCTGCTTTCAGGTGACATTGTGCCCATATGCTAAGGTGGAGCATGATGACATTCTAGAGATTGCTCAGGACTGACCCGTCTTCAACAGGGACATTTGGATTCACTGCTGGGACCACTGTCACTTCCAACAGATTAGTCAGGTGCTTCATCAGTTAGGGTGTCATCAGGTGCAACCCTTGGCTTCGCCTTTCTAGGTTTGGTGGGAGACTCGAGTTGGAGGTGGATATGCACCCCACTAGGTCAACATCTGCGGCCCACAGCTTTTGGACTAGGCTCATCATGGCTCACCTACCCCAATTGACGTCGCGATAGAGGATGAGGCAGCATGGGTTGAGTGGATAGACATAGAGTTCTCTACTTTGATGATCTTCCACTGGTCCTACTTCCTTGGATACTCCAACCTTATCATAGGGGATACTGACCCAGGCGAGGCTGTGAGCTCTAGGGCTGAGCTACTGGCTACTACTCAGTCTCACAGTGCTTAGTTGGAAATTGCAGTGAGTTTTGATTTTATTTGCTCCTTTGGCACTTCTGGTTTACTAATTTGCTACTTGTTTCCTTTGCAATTGAAGGTTGTTGGCGAACAGGCTCATCGCGAGCGCGATTTGACCCAACAGTTGTCTCGCTTAACAGAGGAGATTGGGTGCCTTCGTGCCTCTACTTCTTAGGTTGATTATATCTTTGTTGGCTTTTGATGTTTATTTGTGGACGGAAACTAATTGCTCATATATTTCCCTTTGCAGCCTTCAACTAGCACTACTCCTCCTCCAGACCACTCAATAGAGATTTCTTGTCTTCAAGCAAAGGTAAGTCAGTGCTTTTATTTTCCTTGGCTTTTCCTCAAGTTATGATATGAATGTTCGCTATTGGAGGATCGTCGATCTAGAGTATGAGTTGAGAGAGAGGCCTGATGACTTGGAAGGGAAGATAGCCTCCCAACACATCCGGATCTAGTAGTTAGAGCAAGCTGTGCTAGGTGCATCAGAGCATGCCCTACGCCTCAAGGGAGTGTTGAATTCTCAAGGTTAGTAGTTGGAGGAGGCGCATAGGCTTGTTGAGGAGAGCCTCCGTGCTTTGGAGGCAAGGGATGTAGAGGTGGCCAGCTATCTAAGCAGAGGTGGGCCTCGCCAGTGGCTGATTCAGCTGTTGAAGTTGCTGAGCTGAGGAGGCAGCTGGATAGAGTCCAAACGGTATAGTCAATTTTGCTTAGCCTTCAATTCTTATGTCTACTTGTAATATTTACTGACATTTTGACTGTCTTTTCTGTAGCGCCTAGGTGTTAACAACAACATTATAGCTCAGCTTGAGGAGGAGGTGAGACATTATAGGCTGCATGCTTTTGAGAGTGACGCTATTTCAGGTTGCTCAATCCCTCCACCACTGATGATTGAGCTGAGGCATCATCAAGGCAATCGTCGTTATCGAGCCACCTCTCAGGCTCCTTCAGGTGCATCAGTACGCCAACCATCTCAGCCTCCTGCAGTTCCCTCGTTAGCTCCAAAGGGTGAGGGCAAGAGTGTCCCATAGCCTGTTGTTGTTCTTTTTTGTTCTTTTAGCATTTGTACTTCAAGGGTATGCCCTGGTGATTTTGTAGAATAATTGTATTTATAAATGAAGAACTTTTTTTGCACATTTAGCAAACATGTCAGATATCTCTTTTAAGTTACCTTTCTTAGAGTTTAAAATGAAATAAAAGAACCAATTATTGGGGGAGGGGGGGGGGGGGGGGGGGGGGGGGGGGGGGGGGGGGGGGGGGGGGGGGGGGGGGGGGGGGGGGGGGGGGGGGGGGGGGGG